>CAEFZY010012862.1:0-18552 GCA_903066815.1 Brachyrhaphis roseni
TGAGAGACAAAACGTAATTTTTTGGAGTGTGCGTGGCTATTTTTTGGAGTATGCGAGAGGTTTTGGTAGTGTGTGAGAGACAAAACGTAAATTTTGTCCTAAACGGCCCCTCATATGAATGGAGCTCTAGATATCAAGATTGTACGATACGGTCAACACTAAACTTCCTGTTACAAACTAATTAAATAAATATGTAATTTAAACGGGTAGTGTTATGTAAAATTGACTTTTTTGAGCTTTACATCATGTTATAATCTAAAAGATACCTGATTCTTTCATGCATGTTTGAGAAATCCTTTAATAACCATGGCAACCATTCAGCTGTGCAAAACGCCTGGGTGGACCTACGCGAAGCTCCTTCTCAGAGTTGCGGTGTAAAAGCTTTCAGGCTTCTGCCTCAGCTCCTTCAGACTAGCCAGAAGCAATTAGCAAACACCTGGTAGAACTGCACATCTGCTGAGCTCATTGTACAAGATACTTCTCAGTGCAACGTTGGTACAAACATTAATAAAGTGCCAAGAGAGGAGAGATGTTATCATGACTTCCTGAAGGTGGAGTTTCAAAAAGAAACAAAGGCCCAATTTCAAGGCGTTAAATTAAAAAGTCAAGATTTATTTAAGTCATATTTGATACAGCATTTTTATAACAGCTGAAGGTAACATTGCTAATAGATTTTCCTATAAAATGGTTCTATATGTCTGGAAAATACACAACACCGCCCCTCTATGTATGACTTACATGCTTTGACTGCTAACCAAACACTGAATAGCCTTAGTAAAAACTCTATTGTTACCCTAGAAATACCCAGTCTGATTACTGAAACTGAAAGTGTCAACTAGTGAGCCACTCAAGTGCTCAGATGGCCTAAAAACACTTCCTGAGGGACTCTGCCCAACATGGTTCTGCTAACACTTTCAAGAAGACAAAATCCTAAGAAACCTTTGCATAATTTAGGAGCAGAAGAGAGAGTACAAGAATTAGGCTGCAGTATACTTTCTCTGGCTTTAAAACGCGATTCAGAAGCTTTCCATCTCTCAGGGCATCTGTGAAGAAACGCTCGATGGGAATAGAGAAGGATTTTGCTCCTCTATATCCGGATGTTTGTGCATAACAGCTAAAAGTCGAGCACTGACTGTAAAATTGATCCTGCCGGATGGGTGTTGTTGTCAGGCACATTAGCAGTATTGATTCAATAAAACTAACAAAAGGAGAAGGAATTGTGGCATTGATTTTGGAGAGCTGCAACAGTGAAACAAGTCATCCTGTGTTACTGCAAACTATAATCTCTAAGTGCAGCTTTGTGTGGGTGTGTGGGCAGCGGGGGGGTATTTCAAAAGCAAATGTCACCTTCAGGGTGTGGCGACTACAAGAGCATGAAATTAACTCTGAATATTTCAAGACTTATTCACTGAAGGACATAGTTCACAAACACAAGCAGAAACACAAGCAGTAGTCAGACCAGTAGTTTTCGTCTTCACAAGGAAATAATGCAGAGGTTATTTGTCAGGAAAGAAAGTTGAGCAGAAACCAGTTCACATTCCTGGTGGTGAGCTATCAGCAAATTTATGCAGAAGGACACAGAGAGTCAGGCCTCCAAGGTATTTGGGAAACATGTGACTGTAATTTCTTAGAGCTGTGAGAAATTGCAAAAATGCTTGTGATTTCAATACAAATAAAATTTTACTGGGTTACGGGTTACTTAAATTAGCTTACTTGAAATACAAAGCTGCTATACGCATTTTTGTATTTTTTTTTTTTTTTGGCAGAAAGAGAAAGCAATAAATCATGCAACTGGAAATTGTTGAGTTAATTTTAATTAATCAAGTGACTGATTTGTAACTTAATGTGGCAGGTCTACATAACAGGCTCTAAATTCTCCTTTTATCTTCACCATAATGGCACCGCTGCTGTAAAAGTAAGCCAAGAGGAAGGGGAAGGGTTTGAAAACCATTCTTCAGCCCACTGCTTTGTGACGATAACATGAGGTTGAACGTGTCTCTCTTTGAACCTTTACTATGACTCGTCACTCACATAAGATTGTGCTGCTGCCCTAAATCAAGTGAACTCTCGACAGGAACCAACAGGAAATGGTTAGGAGTAGGAGGAGAAAAACAAGGCAATGTCTACACAACAGGTTACTCTGCACACAGCTCTACTTCCTGCGCAGGGTTTGAACTCTCTAGAACGGAGCTGAAGCTCCTGATGAGGTCATCAGATCACCTCTGCATCATCAGTCTCACAGCTGTTTTTTCCTCCCTTTGTCCAAGCAGTCCTCCCGCCTCCTTGCATGCTGTCTTTTTTTTTTTTCTCCGCCTTCCCTCCTTGTAGAGCAGTGTGTTATCTCATGGCGTTGTCTGCATACAGCATCCTGTTTGCGCTGCCGCAGGACAAACATCGTCTCTGTGTGACGCCGAAGACGTTTCACAGGCTGTCAGGTTTCCAGCGTGGCCCTGATATCTCTGTAATTGGGTTCTTCCTGCTGGGGGAGTGAGTGGGGAGTTGAAAGAAAAAAATTAAAGTGGGCGAGTAACAAGTGGGTGAGAGAGTGGGGGGTAACTGGTTTCCATTTCCACCAGAACCTCGTTAAAATGAACGATGGGGGCTCTTCAGTCATTTAATTCATTGGGAAAAGTACAACCTGCTCCTATGACATGTCCAGGGCTGAAATAATTAGTCAGCTGAATCATAATTATCCATTATTGAAATAATCACCAATTAATTTAGTAATTGATTATGTGTTAACTGGAGAACACAGACTAAAAACGGCCATTTGCTAAAAGAGCTGCAATAATTCAACCAAATTGTTCCAAATATATATACATTTTGTGTTTACGATAAAAAAAATAAATAAAAACATTCTTTGTAAATATGTGCAACTCAAAACTCCTGAAGTGGCTATTTTAGATTCACCTGGTTCAAATTCTCAAATTAAGCACTTTTTGCTATACAATTATTAATCTGTTAATCCAGAAACTAGTTAACAGATCAGCACTACAATGCACTGAGGTTAAGTCAAACAGAAAGAGCTGAGTGTTTCACATTGTGATGTTAAACTTGCATTTTATGTAAGCTTAAGTGATTAAATAAAAAAACTGCAGAATGTGCCAATTTTTTTATCCAACTGTCAGAATAACCGTTTGTTAAAATAATCGTTAGTTGCAGCCCTAAGCATGTTCCAAATCGTCCCTCATTTCAATGATTTCCCCTGGGCAGCGCTCTCCAGAGGCGGACAGAGAACCAGGCCTCCAAACTAAACAAAGGGAGAGGTGCTGCCGTGAAAAACACGGGAGAAAGAGACGCACTTCGGGTTCACCACATAAGGTCCCCGGCTGCAAGAAACACCCTGGACAGCGTCCAGGAAAGACATCTGACCAGAGCAGATGCAGAACATCGGTGTTAAGCTTTGTGTTGGACGGCTAATGAGAAACTTCCCATGGATTTGGCCCTGCATCCGAATTCTTCTCCCTGCCCCACCTCTGCTTCCTGAATAAGACTTCTTCTCTTCTTGCTGCTTTTAGGTTTTCCCCGTTTGCTTCCACAGATGTCGCGGTGCTGCGGAGGCGCACGGCGTGAGCTACAGCCCCGCGTACGCAACACCACGCTCCTCTTTGTCGCTTTCCTTTTTCGGCATGCAGCACTCACTCATGTGTTTTATGACAATTCTTGAGGAATTTCAAAACTCAGTTTTGCAACTTTCTTGAGAAGCGACATCACAGAGGAGCAGTTGGGCAAGTGATGTAGCTGCAAAGCATCTCAGGAGAAGTTAATAAATTCTCTAACCACAAAAATGTTAACGTTCTGGTCATGTGGGGTATTTAAACAATAGTGGAGTCAAAGTGTGCACAGAGGGCACATATGTAAAGAAAAATGCTGCATTGTCCCTCAGTTGAGTGATTCACATGTTGTCTAGACAGGAACCAAGTCAGAAACGAGATCTTTGTGTGCTTAAAATGAATCCTAGCTGTCAGGAATCAACAATTATTTTCAGGTGTTCACAACCCTGCTTCACATTTTCTCATGTTATAAACACTATACTATAACAAAAAAGTCATCTACAGCACGGAAATCAAAAGATAAATGTTTTTTCATAATCCGAAAAGTCAGCCCCGTTCACTTTGATATCCTGAAATAAACCCCTAAAATGAAACTAATTGGATTTGAGTCACCTTAAAAGCAGAGTACACTTGGATATATCATTAATCATAGAAAAACCCAAAATAAAACATCTGAGTCAATAGGAGAACTGCTAATGTGACACAATGTTAGGAGTAATGAGGAGGACTTTAGTGAGCCTAAGAGTGTTTAAAACAGAAAAATGGTGGAAAAACCTCTAGAAAGTAGATATATACTCCGTAAAATGAACAGAGCTCTGCCTACAGCAGGGTCTGCTGTGTGGTAATTAATTACATTTTACATAGTTTCATCATCATCACACTTTTATTAATCCAGTCTAGATTGTCTGAGTGATTAATTTATATCAACTGATTATTGGGGTCGTGTTTCACATTCGAAACTAGATTTATTGATTTATTTCATTAAGACTCAAGCCATATTGTATTTAAGACAGTGTAATCTGAATGATACGAGTTTAGTTAGTTTTTTTTGGCCACCATCAGTCCACACCTTTTGGCGGTGGTAATGCTCTATTATGTCATTTAGAAACCATTTTTAAAGGTACTTTTTAAAAGCCCATCTAGGGACAAGTGCTGCGAATTAGCTGTTGCTATTCCACTATGATGCAAACATGGGACTGCTGTTTTGTTCAGTTTGTCTATGTTAATGTGTGTCTGTCCCTACCAAATAAACTTAAATTAAATTAAATCATTAAATAGAAGTAAAGGAATAAGAGGAACCAATCAGAGTCCGTAGAAGACGTCGTCACATCTAGCAACAGGGTCAAAACGAAACGTGGAACAGTGCTCTGTTCAGACGGTGCCATTTCCACGGTGGTGGTAGCATTATTCTGTGGGGTTGATTTTTTCTATTATTTCTTAATCAATAACTGGAAAGTTGTGCAGTTTTTTGGGAGAGGGATGGAGCTAAATGCAGAACAATCCTGAGAGAAAACCTATAAGATCAGCTCTAAAAATACAGCCATGGCTACAATGGAACAGCCTAGTCAAAGTTCAGACCTAAACCCAATTGAGAATTAATGACTGAGCTATAGCTGCTGTGCAGAGCTGGTAAAAACACCAAAACACCTGCAACTGTAATTGCAAGCCTCTTGCTTTGCTTTGGTCCGTCTCTTAAAATCCAAACAAATACACAGATGTTTGTTCAAGGGGTATGAATACTTTTGAGCACAAAGTCAAATCGTCGCACACAGGATGAGAAGCAAAAACCGTTCCTTCAGAAGACACGACAACAGGAACTGGGAGACAGAGTGAAATGTAATCTCTCTGCTCCAGATGCAAGAGTGGCAGCAATTTAGCATTTACAGGCATTATGCAGGTTTCACCAACCCAAATGTAAGACTTTTAAGATCATTATAAATAAAATTTAAGACCTATATCAGGACAGAAATGCAATTAAGAAATGCAGAGGACCAAACTGTTTTTTCATGGCTCTGGGCAGCAGCATTAGCTTTTGAACCATATGCTAGCTTCTAATGGCTAGTTTTAGCAGTATTAGCAGCTTATTACTGGAAACTTTAATCATAAAACACATTAAATGAAGACATCTGCACAACCCAAACATTTTCCTCATACAAAAGTCCTGCAAGAAAAAACCTACATAGAATTATTAGATAAAATAGTCCCACAACTTCAAAATTTAAGACCTATGATTAACATATTTAAGGCTAATTTATATTTTTTTTTGATGAATTTAAGATATTTTAAGGATGCACAGAGACCCTGATTCACCTGTAACTCACACAGCAAGAGGTAAAAAGACACATGCCATCTAACTCAACGCACCTTTAATTCATCTTCCTGAAAACAAAGACAGACAGACTCTGCTGATAAATCCTCCCACAATCACCATTTCTTTAATTAGAGAGATTAAATGGTTTCAATGTGCTAAAAAACATGGTGGATTATCTGAGTCATTCAGAGCAGGTTCAGCTCGGATGGATGGCATTTGAGTAATATAACACAGACATTTCTGTCATCACTCAGGGTAAGACTATCCAGTTTTTATACACTGCTAAATAACAGGTGTGAAGCAGCAGATCCAATCACAGCATTTTGTCCCTAAATATCTTTTTCAAACAGAGAGAGAAAGAAAACAGCAATAATGTGACCACTGCCGCCCTGGGAGCTTTCCAGGGCGGCATTAGAAAGGTGCAGGACTCCCAAAAAAACAAAAAATCAAATGCATCTAATCAGTCAGTTGTGACCTGGAAAGGTTTGCTACTTCTTGGACACATGTGGAATGGAGTAAGTTTCCCTTGCTTGGTGCTCAGTACTGTGTTAATAGCTTTCTGCTTTGACTCTATTGTAAAGATAAACCCAGATAATGATCCAAATGCTGGAAAATATACGTTTTGTTCCTAAATTATTGCTTTTATGGAAGAAGTTGCATCTGGCTAAAGCTGCTGGTTTAGCCAGAACAGAGCCAACAACTACACCACGTTCAGCCTGCAATAATAATACCAATGTGTAATTAGCCAATATCTATTGAATTCAAGAGTTTTATTGTACAAAATATTGCGATGGTGACAAATTTGCGGCTTAACAAACCTTAACAATACTTTTCCACGCTACTTCATTTATTTAATTTGAGGTCTGGAAAATACTTAATTTCAAGATTTTTCCAGGCTGTCCCAAACTCTGAGGGAACAATTTGTACACCCAAACAAAAACAGCTGATCCCACAGAAAGAATGCTCCAATCTGGACGTAGTTTGGTCCAATCTATAGATTAGATATCTTGGTATCAGCAGAAAAGCTTTGCGGGGAGGACCAGGAAAGCAAATACTACCCTCAGTTTTGTTTTCATTACTGGATATGTAGACATTAGCGCACATTTATCTAAACAGGAAGTGGGAAATAAGAAATCTAATGACCATGACCTCCATCATCAGCCACCTTTTTTATTTTACTGCCTTGTACCTAACCACTTTCTCACTGCGTGTAGCTGAACAGATAAGAAACTCAGAGTGCCGGCCAATTCCCTGTGTGCTGCGTGAATTACTTCATAAAAAATTGACCAAGTAACTAAATAAACCCACACCAGGATCTTTGGCCACTCTCTAGATGTGTGAATATCCAACCACTTTTACACCATTTTGTAAAAAGACTTAGAACAAATTTCCATATGTGTGAATAGTCTGCAGTAGGTGAACAGATGGACAATAGCTACACCTTGCTTGTTTTCATGTAATAAAAAGCATCAATGAGCAAACAGCATTGATGCTACTCGCTTGAAGTCTTCATCCCTTCTCTGCGAAGCAGCTCTGCTCTTAAGATGAGGACATCACTCAGACAAAAATAAACAGAGTAAGATCTCGATCTTCACAGACTTAAAACCAACTAAGATTATTATTGGCACACTCTATTGTTTATTACATGCGTAAAGGAGGAAGAGAACATTTCTGCTCAACTAGGTCAGGGGTGTAAGAGTCACGGCCCATTGCCGCCTGTAAAAATATAACTATTTTCCATGAGTTTATCTCTCTGCAGGTCTAGATTTGATGGCTATAAAGATAGGCAGCATTCACAGGCAGCCAAGCAATCAGTATTTGCTCGTTTTACAGGACAGAACAACAGAACAAATGCCAAACCTTGTAAAACACGCACGCTGCTTGGTTTCAGACATTTTTATGTGTACTGGACAGCTTTAAACAGCTGCTTTTTTTAACTTCATCATTACTGGAATCTCTGTGTAATCCACAAACCAACACATTAATCCGTTTTGAAAATTTCTCTTATACAAATTAAGAAGTCTTCCATCTGCCACACCGGCAAAGCAAACACCTGTAAAAGCACACAGAGGCAGATAAACGTGCTCCCGTTTAAGGAGGTACTCGTCTTCCGTTTCCAACAAGCCTCCCGCCGGCCAAATTGGGTAATAAAAAGCCACGGAGCAGGAGAGGTGGAGATGGTGCCATCTGCTCAGAGGGCATGTGGCTGGCCAGGTCCATGGAGCCCTGGAAACGTACGGACGCTAGTCGGCACGCGTTGACAGGCTGCAGGCAAACTGCCAAGAGAGCTCTTCAAACAAGTGTGTGCTTACAGGCCAAGTGTGAAGTATACTTTCCTCTATCTATCCTGTCAATCCAGGGACTCCTCACCTTCCTGATTTTCCTAGCTTACTTTTGAAAGTGACACCAACTGGAGTTTTTAATGGCACCTCAATAAAAACATTGAAGAAGACAGAAATACTTAAGCACTTATAATGTTTGTCACGGTGGTGATAATATAACATCTACTGTTTAAGTAATTGACCACTCTTCTTGGCAAAATTTGCAAAAAGATGCAGTATGGAGTGACCACCAACATGCAACACAGTTGTTGCAGTGTTCTTAGAGACTGTTCCCTGAAGGCATCTTCTCTGACCATTAAAAGTTTCTCCATAAGGCATGGATGGTCCATATCATCAGTAGGTGAAAGTTTCAGTCGTGTTCAAACATGTCCAGATTGTGGTTTTCTGGAGCAATCACCGATCAACAACTTTTAAAAAGCCTGATCTGCCAATTCTGGTTTTGCAGAGTTCATTGTCGGCAACAGTGGGGTGACTATTGCTAATCATCCACATAAAGACTTGTGTTAGTTTATAAATCACTGAATGGCTTAGCATCAAAATACATTAAAGATCTACTGCTGGGGCGTGCTGTGGTGGTGCAGGGGGTTAGCACGCCCCAAGTTTGGAGGCCTCAGTCCTTGTCGCGGACATCACGGGTTCGACTCCCGGTCCCGACGACCTTTGCCGCATTTCTTCCCTCCTCTCCTCGCCCTCTTTCCTGTCTGCCTACTGTCGCAAAAAAAAAAACTCTGAGCGCTGCAAAAGCTCTTCGGAGAAAGAAATAAAAAGATCTACTGTTGTTGCATCAACCTTCCAGACCTCTAAGGTTTTCTGGTTCTGGTCTGCTCTGCATCTCCAGAACCAGAACCAAACATGGAGAAGCATCATTCAGTTTCTATGCACCTCAAATCTGGAACAAACTTCCAGAAAACTGCAAAGATACTGAAACACTGAGTTTCTTTAAATCAAGGCTAAAAACCAAAAACCTTTCATTCATAATAACTGGAACATTGATTGATATATTTGAGGTGTATCTGCTTGATTATCTTGCTTCACAATTAGCTACTGTATTGTGTTTTATGGTGTAAAGCACTTGTGATTGCTTTGTTGCTGAAATATGCTGTATAAATAAACTTGACTTGGACATGGCATGGTGGACGGCAGAGCAAAAAGGTAGCTTATTCTCAGATTTTTGCAGCAGTAGATAAGATCAGAGGATAAGATTGGTTTTATGATTTCCCAAAATTAAGAAAATCTAGGGCAATCCATCGGTGCACTCCTACTTCATTGTGTTGCTGTAGTTTTTTTAGTTCACCTTAGCCATGGATCTTGGTGGTTTTGGAATCGTTTCTGGCCATTTTAAGCAAATTGTTTAATCTAAGAGTTGAAATTTGGACACAACTGGGTGATAGAAATGAGCAATACCCCAAAACACATCAGAATTACATTGGGAAAAACAAGGTAGGCTCTTTCAAATGCATAATTAAGAGCTCAATATCAATATGACATGTTGTAATTCATGTAAAATTATGATCAGAACTTTGGTTTCTAGGCTTTCAAAAACCAAATGTTCCTTGAAAGAAACTCCTTAGATGGCAGCATTATCTCAACTCAAATCACTAGCTGGGATCTAAAATACTTCATCTATTTTTCACTTTTTTTAAGCTTTGAGTGTGGCAAACATCTCAGAGAACACTTTGTAACCACAGCCCAAACAACTTCCAAGGTCCACAAGATCTTTTCTAGCAACAACATAAATATAGAAAAAAAAAATAGGATGTCCTGGACAAATATGTGCTTCTGACTGAGATCTAAACATAGACACCAGAAGGGCTACAGAATTGGTGGAGATAAGTGGGGAGGGTTTGTATTGTTTGAGCTGTCTGCAGTGGAAACTTTACTGTCCACAGTGGAAGAGCGAGAGATAACCTTCGGCAAAGGCCGGCAGAGATAAGGCAGTGAGAGGAACCACGCAAACAACAATAGAGGCATGCTTGCTGGAAAACTGGCAGAAAGCCTATGTGTCCTTTCAAAACACACCGGAAATCATTTGGGGAGTGGTCACTCTGGTTCACCATGGGAAACATCAGCAGCTCTTCATAGGACTGCTGATGTTTGAGAGCAGCTTAAAAAAGGCCAGTAAAGCTTTTGTATCTCCAGCAGTGAAGGTATAAACATCCAGATCAACATAAGACACAACTATCTGTTTAAATATTACCTTCACAGATACGAACAACCCAATGCCGAAGCGCCATCGAGATGAGCTTCACAGCTGCAAAGTTCTTCTGCAAACGGCTCGGTCAGACAATAAGAAGTGAAGCAACAAAACTAACTTGTTGCAACCTACCTGTTGATGTTGTTGTTAAAGAAAATTCCATGTAAAATTACCAGCAAGCCAGAAACACTACAGAGCTGCTGCTGAGTATCTGCATGAACCAGATCCTTGTTTATACTGTAAAAAATATGTGTTGTGTGCCACAAATCTGTTAGTTTTGAAACATTTACCTTAGGATAGAATGAACCTGTATTTATCTCGCAACAGCAAACTGACAGACGAACTGAAGATAAACAGTTTAATTTAAATTTTGCACGACTGCAAAGTTCCATAAAGGTGAATAAATAGAAGCATACATATTAAAACTAAGTTAACCATTTCTAACTGGTCAAGAAAAACACAAAGTTTAAAAGAGTCTGCTAAAAAGAAAACAAGTTTATTTTTTTTTACCTTTCAATCCATCTGCTAAGCAACATTCTGCTAGATAAAAAAATATTGGCACTAATTGTGTGGAAATTCCAGTGAATGTACCTTTGTACACAGTTGCCGTTTCAAGAAATTTAAATTTCACAAATAAATGTGAAACTAAAATCTCTTGAAATTCCAGCGTTGTACTCTAATAGGAGCCAAGAAATCAACTTTCTATGTTCAACAGCTGAAACCGGAAACCTCATCACTGTTGTTTTGGTAAATAATAAGCTTAAATAGGCTTTTCTGTGTTATTACACGCTGTTAACGTAATCCTCCATCATCTCCGTTTGCGACGCATTCAACTGTTCTAGGCCATAATTTTCCCCCAAAGCGTGGCTCGGAGTGGGAGACTAATGACGGCGTGATTAAAGCAGGCACCAAACTCCAACCCCAGCTTGATGGGGAGCAACGCCCAGTGCCACCGCCACCCCCTGCGGCTCCTCACCCTCCGTTTGCATGTGCGGGAAGGAAACGACACGAGCCGTATGGATGCATCACGACCCGGCGACAAGAGCAGCAGCCACAAAACAAATTTTGATTGCTCCACATAAAGTATTTGCATAACTTTAGGGAGAAATGCACACTTTTCTTTCTCCATAGAGTAAAAATGAATGCAACTACTCAGTATATAAGTAACAGATTAATCTTACCGACGGTTAATTGATTAATAAGATAGAAAAAATTTACATGGTCTAAATACATAAAAAATAAATACATAAAAAAATGCAAATAGATAATCCAATTCTTCTCTTAAATAAGAAAATAAACATTTTATTGTCTAAAATGACTTATCAATAAAGTATAGGGTTGACAAGTTAATTACTTTTTAGATTACTGATTAATAATTGGATATCAAAAGGTGCTTAGTAGGAGATTTTATTTACATAAATTGAATCAGATGGAGCTAAAACTGCGTTTAGCTCCAAATAGGTTTGGGTAGAACCTATTTACAGATAAAGGGGTTTTTATCTTAAATGCAAAATGTACACATATTTTTTGCACAGTTCTGGCTTAATTAATTAGCAAATACCCTTTTTTTATAGTCTGCATATTCCAGTTAACAATTAATCGATTACTAAATCAGTTGATAGTTATTTCAATAATCAATGAATCATTTCAGTCCATTGGAAAATATGGAGCTACATCTACAGAGATGGAATACCAGGAGCAGGTATGCAGTAGTTTGTGTATGTAGTCCTAAAATATGGCTTTGCTCGCCTTAAATGGGAAGCAGAGGCAGTGAAATACTGATACTGGCTGGTTGGGAAAAGTTCTTAAGGGAAACCAGACTCTGCTCTGACTGACAGGGGAAATAAACAAAGTTTAAACACTGTAACTGCAAGATGCAGGAGCTCTCTTTTAAATCTTAATGTATGGTCATGACCCAGTGATACCTGGTATTTATAGAAGCAGAAAAACCCCCGGTGCTCAGAGACACAGTAGGAGTCCGGAGCAGGAAGTCCTAAAGGACGACAACGCAGGATAAGGACGGCCTAATGACTTGGCCAGACCAGTCTGTGCTTCTCTTGCTGAAGCCATGGTGGAAACAGAAGCAGCAAAACAATAGCCCCATTCCCAACCAATGACTGTACAAGGACCAGAGAAAATAGACTCCCCCATCCAAGACTTAAGGTTAAATAAACACCCGTCCAGCTGGGAATGACTTATTGACTGTGAATAGGATACAACAGAAGTACAACAACGCAGCTACAGTGTCTTCTAGCACATAAAACATCAGGATAGTGATCTCTAGCCATCGGAATGTCGCCTTCTTTCATCCTAAAACGTTCTCCGGTTATTGAGTCAACAATTGCAAAAGGTTTTTCCATTATCCAACAATTTAAATCATTATAATTTTCCTTCATTCTGACTGGTTGAACACCTGAGAGTTGCTGTAGCAACAAGACAGTTTCCACTTTGGCCTGTCACAATAACAAATTTTAGGGGTGGCAAGCAGTGCCACCCTTAAAAAAATATTGTGACATCAGTGTAAGCACCACAACTTCTTGAGGATGATTGACAGCGCTAAGACCCTCCTCCTGGCTCTGATTGGTTGTTTCTAGTACGCTCTGGGAGAACTGGTAGAAGGAAGAGGAGCTCAATTTTTTCACAGATTATCTATCTCATATCAAACTGTCATGAAAAAGTGACTTTCAACAAATATGTAAAAATATATATTTGCAGCGTTAAGACATAATGCAGCTCTTATAAACTTTGTCCAAAAATGCTAAAGAACTAATCAAAGTCTTACAATGTAATGGTAATTTTAAAAAAGCAGATTCAAGGCATTTCTCCAGGCATTTTATGGAATATAAGTGTAACATTTCCACAAAGAATTACGAATTAAGAATTAGTATGTTAGTCTTTAACCCTTTCATGCATAGTGGTCACTGGCCATTTTCTTTTGCTTCTTGCAGATTTTTATGCTATAAATGCACACAGACCACTGACGTGGACACTAATGCATCATAAAATACACTATCAACTACTGGCCATCAGCTGCAAATGCAAGAAATTAGTTTTGTTAAATCTAATATGGCCGACAGACAAAAAGAGCACGCCAACCGACCCTGTCCCTCCTTCTACTGTAGACGACTCTTGCAGGTAAAGAAAATATTGTGACATCAGATAACCCCTAAAGAACAATACTACTGATGTATTTTTCAAATAACAACTTTGTATTTGGAGAAAATTTCAATTGATCACCTAAAAAAATAAAATAAAAAATTTTTACAAATTTTTTTCCTACCTTTTATATGCCTTAAGAAAATCAAAAACAAATTTTGAAAACAATCCAAACACAAAGGATCATAATTCATGCATGAAAGGGTTAATAAACTGCGTTAGTTATTAATCATCTGTCACACTTACATAATTATCTACCTGTTGCCATTTCTCTTTTAGCTGAATTAAAGATAAAACCTCTTAATCAAAACTTCAAAGCTTTCTTGTATCCAATCCACCTTCATCTAATCAAATCAACCTCTGCAGCAGTTGGTTGTAAAGCTTTATTTTCTTTATTTTGGGGTAACGTGGAGCAGAGTAGCGACCACAGCCTCAATTCACGTCCGGCTTCAGCCACGGCACGAGGCAGCTGCTGAAGAAATGTGGCTTCTGTGGTGATAAAAGAGGTATGAGCGCTCCTGTAATCATTCAGCTTCTGCCGCGTCCCGTCGCCAGCTGCCAAGATAAAACACGGCAGGACAGAGCGAAGCATGAAGATGTGCAGGCGTGAGAGTGTTGACTGTTAACAAACACAGCAAGAGAGAGAGAAACTTCTGAGAAAGTGGAGTGGATGTGCATCTCAGCGAACGTCTGAGGCTCTTAAAGCGTCGCAGTTTGGGTTTACAAGATGCAGTTGAGCCAAATTCTTCCAATAAACACGGCAGCAGCGAGCTCACAGAACATAAACTGCACTCTATGTAAAAACAGCTTTATGACATGAAGTTAAAACAAGCAACAAAACTACTTCGGCGAGATATTTCACATTCGCCAACAGCAAAACAGAAAAGAAAAGATAGATCAAGACTGAGGGTTACAGAGTATAAAAACATTTAAGCTGAAATATCCCACATGTAAGCCTCCAACACAGATTCATTAACAAGCCACTTTTAGAAGTTCATTTTCAGAGCAAAATGTGCAAGCTAGTAATTAAAGTAATCGATTACTCTCAAATACTTTTATGATCAAATAAAAAAAACTGGCACAAAATACAAATTTTTCATTTAACTACATAAGTCCTTTTTATATAATATTAGAAGCACATTCAAATATGCAAAATAATTCCATTGCTGTTTTAAATTAGAAAATAAATATTTTATTGGCTAAATAAGGTAATAAAGTTCAAATTCCTTTAATGAATTTGAAGTAATTCAATATAAAACAAATAGAAAGTTTTTTTATATCGTAAATACCAAACATATATATATTATGCACAGTTTTGGCTTAATTATGACTGAATATTTTGGGGGGTTTTGGGTCCAGTTAACGATTAGTTGATTACTAAATTAGTTGACGACTATTTCAATAATTGTTTGATAATGATTAATCACTTCAGCCCTACTCAAATGTTTTCAAAGCTTTCAATAAGCCAATAAACCATAAAAACTTAATGAAGTTAATCAAAAGCTCTCACATCTCAATAACCTACTATATCACTGAAAAACTATTTTATCTCCATAATTCAGTTCAAAAAGTTGCAAGATAGCATTAAAAGTGTTTATTGCTGTTCATTGATATGAGGGGGGGAAAAAAAATTCACATCAAACACCATTTATAACTTGCTTGAGTGTTCCTGTCCACTGTAGTGAATTAATGACAAGAGCATCCCAATTCTTGCATCAGAGCTTATGTTTTTATCTTTAATCAAATTATTGTTCTTCCAAAAAAGTATATCACAGCACATATAAGACAAATATATTGAACGACTGCTAAATCTGGCTCACAGATCAGTTCATTTCCACCATGCATACACCAATTCTTCACTCATCTTTGTTCAATCGAAATGTGAAATCTCACTGCTTACTGCAAAAAACTCTGTTTCAAGTTCCGGCCAATAACCATAAGCTTTAGTGTTTCAGGTTTATAGCTGCATCCTGTGGTGACAGAAAAACAACTTCTGGGAATAAAGAATCAGCCGTAAAGTGGTTTCCATTGACGTTGATCGACGTTCTGCTGGAACGGTGATAAAGAATCAGAAAACCCCCTCAACTCTCAACCTTTCAACCCGACCTGGTGTGAAGAGGGAGGCTGTGGTTCATCGTTCTTTTATAAAGTGAACGTTTGCTACACATAAAATGTGCTGGGTGTCAAGCCCATATCATCATCCCTCTACCTCCACGCTTGAGTTTTCGCACCACCCTCTAATTTGCAGCTCAGGTGTTTGGAAAGGATGATTTGACGCAGCCTGTCAATCACGCAGAGCTAATAATTCAGAATCACAGTCCAGATGTACATATGCATTTGCTTTCTTTTTAAAATCCTAGCTGGCCGTTACAACAAAATGGAACCAGGGCAGAGCCAACAGAAATAGAATCATCTGATATTTCTTTCGTGAACTTTTCCACTCCTACAGCGTCACGCTGGAAAAAACAGTAATAGGGGTAGAAATTGAGTCTGTGCAGCAGAGTTTCCCTTTATTGTGTGAATTCTCGACGCTCGATCAAACGTTCACATGGCGCCGCTGGACTGAAGCATTGCAACATAAATGCTCAGTTACATTATTCAATAAGGACATTCAACACCATCCACCATGTGACTAAAAGCTACATTTAGTCTGAAGGATTTATGGCTGCTGCTGAAAAAAAGAAAAAGAAAAGACTGGAACTACAAGGTTACATCTGGACAAAGACTTTCTCTCTTTTACAGATAGAAACACATCATATAGCAAAAAGTGTTCACAAAGCAGGCGTTAAGTTCAAATGAATACACATGCACATATTTATCCAACTTGTTTCTAGAGCGGATCTTGACTTGTCACATTTTCACCCCCTTTTTCTGAAACTGCTGAGGGTTACTCTGCTTTGACCAAAGGTCACAATCTGTCATATTTCATTGGTGTCAAGTGTCACAAACTGAAATCAGAAGCAAAATGGATGGAAGTAAGATATGTACAGTGAACCCCAGGTTTATTGCCACATTTAATAATTTTTAAGACAAAAAATAAAAACTGGTGACAGCGAAAATTGCAGTGACAGATCACGCATTTCAAAGATTGTTGATCGGCTGGAAAACTGCAATCTGTGCACCCCTGGAATTTCATTTTGAATATTTTAGATAAGCTTTACAGAAGAATCTGCACATTTGTTGCTGAACTGAAGAGCTCCTTAAGTGGCAGACTCCTGCATCCTAAGTGCACAAAGCAGCATTATCATAGATCCTTCCTATCACTTCTCCAGGCAAACTAAGTGTTCACACCCCAGTTGTTATTTGAACAGTTTTCTTAACATTTCTGCCACTGTTTGCACAGTTTTTAGTTTTCATACATTGTAAATAATCTGTTGACCTTTAACGCACAAATATATGTTTGCACTGTGTATTTCTGTCTTTATAAATGATCTTACTTGGTTATTTCTGGTAACTGCACAGTATGTTTAATTGATCATTTTGACCTTAGCTTATAGCAAGTTATTCTTAACTTTGTTTGTTTTTATATATTTTAAATACTTTTTATCTTGTGTGCCTAATTCTACCCAAGACTGTTGCAAAAAGCAATAAATGAATGAATCGCATGGTAAATGAAAACGAGATCAATAATTTACATGATTAGTTATTGTTTTCCTGTTATTCTCTTTCTACCAAAAACTGGATGATAAAAGTCTTCAGTCTGGTGCTTTTGTCTCAACTAGCCCTTTTCTTGAAGTGTTTGTGTTTGTAGAGACTTCAGTATCCATTTTATTTGCTTTTGGGGTGTTTGGTTATTTATTTGTGAAATTTAAAACGTCTTCCAGCTCCAGTGTTAAATGTTTGTTAGACACTAAAGTTGACTGATCTTTGAGAATGTGTTCTTGCACTATTATGCCATTACCATTATTTTACTTGAAAATTGTGTGAAAACATTATTATTTATTGCAATAACTTCTGGGAAAATGCTGCTTTTACACCTGAATGTCCCCCGAATTGTCTAATCTAAAATAGTTTAAATAAATGGAATGGATTTATCCAGGGTTAACATGTAGATGCATAAAGCAAGATAACATGTTTACAGCTTATGACAAAGCGTTTCAGTTTGGCCGCAGATTTCATTTCTACTGAATTTTAGTTGCTTTTAGTGAACCAATGAGACAAATCTGAACAAGTTTGTTTGTTGTAATATTTTCTTAGTGATTTTAACGAAGCCAAACCTGAATTGGAAAAGTTTGATTTCATTCATCTTTTAACTTCTTCTGCCAAATTGTTTTATTTCCAGCATAAATTCCCAGATCTGAAAGGTTCTGTTTTAATATCAAAGCGCTGAGCAACTCATCTATAATTTACAGACAGTCAGATCCACCTGGGTAAACAAACTAACACTGAGCCCTCAAGTTCTCAAACTATAACTATAGTTTGGCTCTGTTCTTTAGGTTACTCCATCAGACCTTTAACTTCATAACACAACCCTTCATTTATGAAGTTGCTGATTTGTTCTTCTTCCACTTATCTTCCCTGGAAAGCCCATTAGCCAGCACGGCAGCGACAGCTCCATTAAGACGCTCCATCTATGATTAACGATGCAGAAAAAGATGCTTTACTGTAAGAAGGCGAATTCAGAGGAAGCCATAATTTCAGGAGGTGACAGTTCATGAAACCAAACCAATGTACAATGTGTGTAGCATTTTCTGTTTCCTATTAGCAAACATATATAAACACATATATATATATATATATATATATATATATATATATATATATATAAATACAGTACAGACCAAAAGTTTGGACACACCCTTCTCATTCAATGGGTTTTCTTTATTTTCATGACTATAAAAATTGTAGATTAGATTGTAGAAAAACCTGACAGGGCTTCACACCTGTGAAGTGAAAACCATTTCAGGTGACTACCTGTTGAAGCTCATCAAGAGAATGCAGAGTGTGTGCAAAGTAGTAATCACAGCAAAAGGTTGCTACTTTGAAGAAACTAGA
>CAEFZY010012864.1:0-57872 GCA_903066815.1 Brachyrhaphis roseni
ACCACATCATCCGCAAAAAGCAGAGATGCAATCCTGAGGCCACCAAAACGGATCCCCTCAACACCTTGGCTGCGCCTAGAAATTCCGTCCATAAAAGTAATGAACAGAATCGGTGACAAAGGGCAGCCCTGGCGGAGTCCAACCCTCACCGGAAACGAGCCCGACTTATAACAGGTGTTATGCGAACCAGACTCTGACACCGGTCATACAGGGACCTGATAGCCCGTATCAAAGGGCTCGGTACCCCATACTCCCGGAGAACCCCCCACAGAGCTCCCCGAGGAGAACAGTAGCTACACTGCAGTAGCTATCATTTTATTTAATTATATACATTGATATTTATTTAATAAGCAAATAAATAAAACACAAGAACGAAAGAGCACGCAGGGCATGTGCATTGCTCATTGATTGTTTTCGTTCAAAGTGGCAGCTGTAATGTCTGCCATGATGGTAGACGTTACAGCTGTGTGCTGCCTGGATTCATGCAGTGGGAGAGAAGGTGAGAACAGTCATGGTGACGCCTTGTGCTGGTTACTTCTTGCTTGTTGCTCTTTGGTCAGTGTTCATAGTGGAGCGTTGTTTACCGTCAGGGCATTGCCTCAACTGCTATGTTTAATGGTAGACAGACAGTGGTGATTTTTGACATGAATGATATGGGCAAATGCCCAGGGGTTATCTTTTTAGATAAGCAGAACAAAGAGTTTGTTCTGCTTTTAATATTGGTTAAATGTATTTCAGCTCTAAGTATTTAATATCTCGGTGTTTTTATGGGAATGTGAATCTTTCAGATGAATTTGATTAGCAATTTTGATCATATTTCACATTTTATAGTGTCATGTAACGCAGGGAGCTGGTCTTGGTCTTGAATTGGTTTCGGACCCTAAAAGTCTTGGTCTTGTCTTGGTCTCAGGTTCGGTGGTCTTGACTACAACACTGCCTCACCACACGACACTGTTTTGAATGGTATACCTATGAATGTTTAACGAACAACAATAACATAGATATATCTCTAAAAGAATTTGGATTGGTCATTAAGCCTATTCTTAAAGCTTCCATTCATTCCCACACATTTTCTTAAAATAGTGCTGCCTGTCATTGCAAATAATCTGATTAAAATAGTAAGTCATCCCTCTCATCAGGTGTTTTCCCCCAGGCTTTGAAAACAGCAATTACCAAACCACTGATAAAAGAGAACAATCTGGACAAATCACTACTGCAGAATTACAGGCTGACCTCTAACCACCCATTCATCAGCAAAATTATTGAAAAAGCTGTTTAAACACTTAAATAGCTTCCTAATGATAACAAACCGCTTTGACATTTTTGAGTCTGGTTTCGAGGCTCACCACAGTACTGAGACTGGTCTAGTCAAAGTGTTCAATGACATTCATCTAAACACAGACTGTGGAAGAACCACAGTTCTGGTTCTGTTGGACCTCAGTGCAGCTTTTGACACTGTCAATCATGACATGTTACTGAATTGACTGGAGAGTTGGGTCGGACTCTCCGGTCCAGTGCTCAACTGGTTTGAATCTTACATAAAGCACAGGGATTTCTTTGTTTCAATAGGTAACTTCTCATCAAGGTGGACAGATGTCAGATGCGGGGTACCGCAAGGTTCAGTCCATTAAAGAGCTGATGTATCAATTTTCCAGACTTAAATGTTGATGACCTTAAGAGGTTTATTTGCTCACATTGTTGACAAAATCAGCACTGAACTTTTCAAAGAACTATCTAATGGTGTCATTTCATGTCAACTTAAGCATTTTGTCAATGGAATTTAACGTTAACAGTAGTGAGTCACTGCAGACAGACAATGTGTTATTTGGACAAGAGCTCAAATGCAAATAATAAAATAACCTAATAAGCAAATGCTACATCCACCTTTTGTGATTCTTGAAAAGTTGATATTCCGATGACAATTGTGACTCAGCATATTGTTCTGGTTTAATCAGCTCATTCTCGTTCACTTTCAGTTCAACTCAACAGTTTGTTAGTTCATTGTATATCCAAAAGCTGAAAACTAAACCAGCTTTAAACCAACAGTTTTTTTTTTTAGATTTCAGGTGCTCTAAGGTGTTTTTATAGAAAATAAAACTATAATTCTGATTTGTTCTTCTGTTAGATGAAATGTTGCACTTGTAGACGTGTACAAGGTTCTTACAGGTTGCTTTGCGTTTATCGCTGTGTGTTTGTTTTTTTGTTACAGACAGCACTGACTGTTGTTGGGGCAAAGGTAGGGAACAGGAGCAGAGAAAGAACGTTCCCTGATGGCTCCACATGTGGCTGCTTTCTTATGTGGACAATGTCTTTGTCCTACGTAGATATGCTAATGAGGCTTGAGTCCTGTTCAGTTACATTATAATCACAATGCATGCTGTCCATAGCAACTGGGAAATGGTGCCAAAATAATAATGAAAAAAAGACAACTTCATAGCATAAATTTGATCTTTGGAGTTTTCCAGAAAGTAGTATTAAAATCTTATCCCCTCATGTTTTAGGTATCGTTAGCAATGACCTTGTGGCCTACTCTCCTTTTGGAGGGCGTCTTCTGGACAGTCTGTCCATGATTTTGTGGGCCATTTCTTAACATTTCTGTATCTTAACATGTCTTTAGTTGGAAATCATAAGTATAAAAAAAGAACAGGAAAAAGTTGGATTACTGAGTTACTGTAATCAGTAATCAGTAAAAACTGATTACTGAGTTTTTTTCCCCTCAATGAAGCACCAATAGAAGCACAGACATTCAGTCTCAGGAATTGTGAAAAGAGTAGAGCTACACCGATCCTATATTAGTATCTGTCCCAATATTGAAAAATATTCTAGATCTTCCGTAAGGGCAGAGCTATTGTCTAATTCAATTCTCTGTGATATGAGCAATATCATGTTTTATTTTACATTATATTTACAATTCATAATTTCACTTTCTGAACCATTTAAAAGGTTTGTTGCAGTTTATTTTTACACGTTTGACCAAAGTAGTCAAACTGTTTTTTGTCAGTTTCAGTTTATTTTACATTGGGTGTAACTGCATTGACTGAACAAATTATTACATTTTTTTAACATGCTTGACAGAGCTTGTTTATGTGTGCTGTACTAGTGCAGCAAATAAATGTTCAGTACATTTATGTAAAAAGAAAGAAAAAAAACACTTTGTCATTACAGAACCGTTTCCCTGTATCAGATCGGTAAAGGCCGATACCAACACAGATAAATGAGGTTCAGTATCGAGTGGAAAAAGTGAACAAAGGCAAATCTTTTTTCTTCCTAGAAATTTTCTGCTGAAAGATGTTTTAAAAATACAAAAAGTCATACAGAATATTGGCTTTATTATGAAACCTGGGGCATTTGTTCACAGAAAGCCATCCTACATTTGTACAGACCCATGAAGCAGGTTGTTGTTGCAATCACAAAAACAAAAGGAGACACTGTGTCCAGAGCAGGCCGAGGTCGCCAAAACTGTTTTTATACAAAACTGAAGCATGTTTCGTTCCACGCAGCGTTCAGTGACCGTAGGAATTACGCTGCGGCCCTCTGACGGCTGCATGACAACCAACACGCTCCAGAAACAAAACATAGAATATTGTTGAAAACGGTATTGTTGTGAAACCCAAACCCTGACGAGAATTCTAAAAGCAACTTAGTCCAACAAAAATATATTAAGTGTACAAACCCCCACACGCCCCCTTTATACCCCGCCCTCAGTCAACATTTAATATGGTTTTCAGATTTCATTCACTTTGTTTTTGGAGGTGTCATCCAAACAGCTCAGTTAAAATCTGACCCTCAACATCCTGCAGTTGAGTTTTAAACTGTCTAAAAACGTACTACATGTGTGAACAAGTGGCCTGGTCGGATTTAGTTAAATACGCAGGGAGCAGACGAACCTCTATGAAAACATCCACTGAGTTCCCTCTTGGCATGTTCCACTTTCAATCCAATAACAGAGGTAGAAGTCGCCTCATATTTTATTTTTTTAGAAAGACCAGCTGCAATATGAATCCTTCAAACTTCAAAACACGAGGAGTGGAGTTAGTGAACTTTGACCCTAGGAACAACCCTCCACCTCACAGATAATGCATTCTAAGTGAAATCCTACATTCCCCCTGTGGTGACTCCGCGCACGCGGTCCGAAATCTTTCTTGCGTTGCGCTTGCAGAAGCCTCGGCCATTTGAGCCAGTGAACGCTTCCTGGCAAGTAACCGGCGCTTTACTAGATTTTAATCAAACCTCGACAAAAAACTGGTAAACCCAAAGAGAAAGAAAAGAACTAAAGAATCCGACATCTAAAAGCAGACTCTTTTGGCCATTTGTTTCCAAACATACAATTAAAGAGGGAATCAAGCAGGTAACAGAGCAGCAACAGCAAAAAAATTCATCAGATCAAATCACGTGTTGGCTTTTCTCAAAACGGCCAGTCTTGTCTTTCAGTGTGGAAATAACTGTCTTGGTGTTGGAGGATAAAAAAAAACAAAAACAAAAAAAAAACAGTGGAGGACACACAGGGATGGATGGATGGAGGGAACTACACCACTCGTCGCACTTCAAAAAATCTCTTCAAGTAGTAAATCTGTCCAAGTGTCATGGCCACCAGAACGAGGGCTTCGAAAAAAGACCACAGGACCACTCTGCTGTTTGTGTTGTCGTTAACTAGTAGAAGAGAAGAAAAAAAAACAGCAGAGAGGATGCGAGGATAAATTTTACTGCACTTATCGGATCAAACGACTCTCGCGTTTGCGTTCTTACCCGCTCTGTGTATCCTCTCGCGGACCTCCATGTACTCCTGCTCGTGCTTCACCGCCGTCATGGCGACGGCGAGCTCGTTGATCATCTCCTCCAGCTTGTTTTGATGAGCTGAAAAGAGCGGCGAGTGAGCCGTTAAATCCAGAAGGACGACGTGCACAGAGGACATGCGTCAGGCTTTTATGCGGTACATGCAAAACCTTCTTGCATCCGAGACACGATTCCTTTACATCTACAGTTCTGTGGAGGAGTATTTGCCCCGCTTACGGATTTCATCTGCCTCACATTTAAATGATTACTGTCAAACTTTTAAAAAATCACACTTGGATAATCTGAAGAAATACAACATGGACAGACAAGGCGAAAGTGGAACTTTTTTTTGGAAAATTGCCCCACTTTTCAGGAAGAGAACCATACAAACAGCGAGACATGATGGTGGTAGTATGATGATCTGGAGCTGCTTTGCCGTTTTAAGACATGAATGACGTGCTTTAAGTGATGAAACCATTATATTGTTTTTCTCTCTAGAAGAAAAATCCTTCAGTAAACAAGTGTTTGGATGTTTATGCAGCAGGTTCAACCCGAGCAATATGGAAGGCGTCTGAGTGTTTGGGTCACTGTGTGCACTTAAAGCAGATTGAGATGCTGCAAAGTAACCTTAAACTGACATGTTCATCGGTTCATTTCTGTCTGATACTCTTTAGTAACCAAGAAAGACGAGCTAAACCTGTTGAAATCCATAAAAGAAGCAAATGCTTTTTCATAGCACAGCATTTCTCTGATACTCACAGTGCAAACAGTCAAAGCGTTAAAAAACAAAAAAACAAACATTAAGGCTGCCTCTGTTGCAAACAACATGTAATATTAGTTTATAATATGAAAACAAGACTGGTTAGAGAAAACTCCACAGTGCATCCCAAACTTAATATGACAGTTTTCACTTATTCTGCCATTTTCTTTTTCCTACCATCCCAGCTGTCACCACCTATAAAGGAGGGAAATTTACCCAAAGTAAAGTCAAAAAGAAATTCCAAAGATAAAATCTTTAAAACAGAAACAGCGTCACAAAAAATGGGCCATGTACTCAGATGTGGCCGATCTGAGTACCTTCCGTCTCCATGTCCTGGCCCTTCGGCGCCTCTCCGATGTCGATGGTGAACATGACGATCTTGGGTGTCATGGTGGACATCTTGTTGCTGAAGCAGAACTTGTAGGTTCCGTCCATGTGTGCAGCCACGGAGTATTTGCCACTGGACTCTCTGTCTCCTTTGTAAATCTGTTTACCATCAGGCCCCGTTATCTGAAGAGAGAACGATATCTGGGTAAATAATATTGAAAGAGTGCAGAGTTTCACCCAGAAAACTTGCTAAGCCCGGTGGTAGGGGGCACTACTGTGTTTGAGTTAAACAAAAAAAAAAAAACTCAAATTGTGTAAAATAAAAATACCTGACCTCAGTCTCCCTACGTATTCGCATACTGACCATGTGTTGCCATTGTGCTTCCAATCGTTTCACTAACTACAGACTTGTTAACCCGTCTGTTTGCCATCACTGTTACTGGTGTACAAACAAATATAATGAATAAAAACAATACGGCCTGGTGGGGGCAGTAAAGCCTGGTGACCCGCCAGGCTTATGAAACTCTGTAAGGGGCAGATATCTGGTAAATTCTTTTTTGACAATTTTTATTGCCATTGTACATCCAAAAAAGCACAATAACACTATCAAATAAAGGCCCACTCACCTAGAATCTCAAAATAGATTTTCCGTAATGTTTAAATTTTATGGAAGGTTTAAAAGAAAATGACAGGGAAAAAAGTGAAGTAGTGAAAATTTTACCCATGTAACACCACTATTCATCGCTGCTACGCCTTAAGCATAAATGCCAATATTTGGATTTCTGGTGATCCAAATCTTTAGAGAGGAGAAAGAAGTACTTGTGAACTTTAACCAGCAGCCTGTGTCTTTCACTCTTGCGATAATACGATGACAGTGTCTATATTTCTCCTAATCTGCACTTCCATCGATCTGTGACATTAAGCATTTTGTGCAATGTCATCTCTATCTGATGAGAGCATCTGCTGCCAATAGACTGACCAACTGGTAAAGCATTACAGTAACATAAAAAAATGCAGGTTTCCAATAGTTGGCATACATTAGCCAACAATTACTACTCCAGTCAATTGCAACATGAATATTGCACTATGGTATCATTACCCTTACAGAATATTTTAATAGCAATTTATTCCAAGTTTTAACATCTTGTAAATATAGACCAATCAGCATAGATGCAACTACATCTATGAACCGCATAGCATTCTGGGGGATGTGGACAGAGTAAAGTCTTTAGCCGCTCAACCTCTCAGCTGACCTGCTCTTTCATTACCTAGCAACAATCTGTTGAGTAACTTGTGCAGCAGCAGTTTAAGGTTTCCCCACAGTGCCTAACTGCTTACAAATAAAAAAAACTAAAACTGCATGGAGTGAAAACTTCAGATATTTAAAGCAAAAAAACCTAATCAATAATTATTGATATAGATATGAAACGCTGACACAATTTTCAGCCATTTCGTCCAACCCTATGTTGTATCAGATATTTATTCAATGACAAAAGACACACCAACTCTCCAGTTTCCAATTGCTAGAAGATATTGATAAAATTACAATACCGTCAGTCTGACTATTTTTTGTACAATCAGAACTACCTCTATGAAGCAAACATTGTAGTAAAATAGACTTCCTTTAATTTTTCAACCATGGACTGAACAGATTGGTAATCAATACACCTTGAGGGATGAGAGTCTTTCACGTTGCGACAGGGAGTTAATTTTTTTCTTTTTAAAAATGGCTAAATGGACTAGAGGAAAGTTGCTGTTTTTCCCTTTGACATTTTAATCTCAACATGGGAGTTGGACATGGTGGCCTCTTCTAGGAAATCTCAAACTTTAAGTAGAGATCTTCACTCCCCAGAGAAAAACACAGAGCCTGCCAATCCAGTAACGCTGGCTGTGCAAAATGCAAAAACAGGAGAGTTAAAAATATATTTGTAATTTTTTTTTCTCCCTTCAATAAATGCCACAAATAAAAAACACCAAAAACAGCACAACCCTGTTTTTCAGCACAGAGGCAAAACTTCAAAAGTATACTATAATATCCATTTATCGTGAAGCTCAGCATTGCCATGTATCGATCAGTGGAATCCATTAGTCTGCATGCTTCATTTTTTGTTTATTTATTTAGCACATGGTTATGCATTTACTCAAGCAAAAAGAAAACCATCACAATTTAATGAATGTATAAAAACTAACATTATCCATTTTTTTCTTATGTAAAAACCAACGGCTAGATAAAGAAAGTCCTACTGACACAGAGCAGGAACAAGCAGGTGAACCCAGGGGGTGGGTCAGCTGCCAGGTCTGGTTACTAAGCAAAATTTATTTTAAAGAGTTTATTTCTGACGAAATAAGACATAAATTGTTGTTTTTCCACAGGTGTCGTTTCTTTCATGTCTGATTTCGTAGACCTTTCTGCTTGCTTCTCCTGCCAGACCTGGAAACCCCGTCTCGATTTTTACCAAATCATTGAGAGGTCGACATATGGCAGCTGCCAGGGGGAGAAAAACAATTATATATATGACATATATATAATTGCTTGTATATTTGGCTATTTTAATTAGAAGCAGATCTCTATAACAGTTGTGGGAAGCAAAGCTCAACTCTGTTTTAAACTTACAATTCAAAATATACTCCTAAATGATATGGTAGCCTAGCCAGATATAATGCTAAAGCTGCATCCAGTTTATCATCTCCCTTGCAATGTCTTAACCACAACGGCGACTTTGTGATATATACAACGACATAAATGTTAATATCTTGCAAATGACTAAAATGCCACAAATAAATCCGGATCATAGCTACTTAGCTTCAGGTGACGTTTCACTGCGAGACGGCTAATCGTTAGCAGCTAACGTTAGCACAGGCCCTGTCGATCCAGTTCGGAGTTTGAAGTAGTAATAGCTCCAAGCTGTACACAATACACGATTGTGATGGTTGGACGCCCTTGAAGAAGCATATTACCTCTACGTCGATGTCCAGGAAGCCTCCCTCGGCCACCTCGAACATGAGGCCCATCTTCGTGCCGGAGTTGACCCGCTCGTAGAAGCACTCCTCGGCATGAGCATCTATGCTAACGAAGTAGCCGGACGCGGTAGCACATAGAACGGCCAGCAAGACAACAAGTTCTGAGATGGTAAACATAATTGAAACGATGTGCTGAAAACACCGACGCTATATGGAGTGTCTCCCTTTTTCTCTTTTTGTTTTACAGAGCAGACAGGAAAATTGCCGTGTCTCCAGGAGCGGACAGTTGGAACAGGGAAGGAGCTCCACTTTATAGCCGTGCTCCGCTCTCTGACTGCCACGTACGGTTTAGTAAACGGCAAGCTGTAAGGGACAATCTTTACGGCAGCGCCTCAGGATGAGACACTTTACAACTTAGACGAAAATTAATTTCCAAATCACTAAAGAAAGAATTCCGATGAAAGTCTTGAATACATTCACTGTGATTTAATGTAAGTCATGATTAAAAAGCAAGTTAGCACGCAGAACCAAAACAACACTTTGATAGATGGCTTTCAAAGGGGGCTGACTTGATGAACAGTCTTTGTCATATTGTTGTGTTTTGTTATTCAAGTTCTCTCTTAAAAGTGAAAAGAATAATAATCATAACTCAAATGACTTTAAAAATTCTGACTTCTATTTAAGTGTTTTTTGTTTGTTTGTTTCATATGTCAGGCTGGTGTGATTTTACAAGACTTGAACAACAACTTGAATAACAAAGATTTTATCTCAGATGAGCAGGAATTTTTTTTTCTTGAAAGTAATTATTCAATAAATATCACATGTTGTATTTACTCAGGTTATCTCAGGTATTAACATTTCCTTTATCATCTGAGATAAAGATGATAAAGGACCAAAAAAAGCGTGACCAAAAAAAGCATTTTGTAGGGGTCAGATAATTTTCACAGCACTTTTAATATCAGGTGGCTACACAAACAACATCTTTGTCAATTTATTATCAAAATTGCAAAGTATTGGCTGTTTCTCAGTTTGTTTTCAGCAGTTAATCTCTTAAGTGCCTTTAAATCTAAACTACTATTTTGAGTTGCTTTTGAAACATAATCAATGAAAAATTTAACAGTAGTACTTTGCTAAATGCTTATTGTTGACTGTGTGTTTTATGACTGTATTTTTGTGTTTATATGACATCATGGAGATCCAAAATTCTGTTTTATACTTCACTAATCTAATTTAAATCAAGGGTGAAAACTCGCCTGTTTAGAGTTACCTCTGATTAATATCAACTGGAACATTTTATGGTGTAGTTTTTCTTTTGCTGTGCTCATTTTACTTTTGTTGTGCTTGCATTGTTATTTTGGTTTTTCTTCTAATCATGTAAAGCACTTTGAACTACCTTGTTACTGAAAATGTGCTATAAATGAACTTCTTCTTAAGAATAGAATAGAATCTTCTTTATTTTCACATAATCCTCTACCCACATGATACCATATTCTTGGTGAAGGGCCAAAAACGGGAAAGCTTTATTTGGATTTAGTGTAATATCTGGTTTCAACTATGTTCATTCAAATATACTAAAACAAAGTACACAGATAAACAAACAGAAGCTTGAGTCCAAGAGTCAGCGGAAAACTGCTTCTTTTAAACACTTAAAGACACTTATAGTTTGCTTGGATGTGACACATTCCGGAGTTAACTCTTTTTGTTATGAACTTTCTCTCCAGGAGCTAAATAACATAAGAAGGATCTTAGTGGGCATGCGCAACGTAAGGGTTGTTGGAGCCTTTCATTTCAATCACACCGTTTGCCGGTTAGGAAGGCCCGGGCGGAGACTGTACAAAAGCTAACTTTAATCAAGGCTCTCAGAAAACGGACACTCACGGTAAAAAAAAAAATCCGAGCAACCTTTGTTGCGTCGCATGTTTGGTGACGTCCAACAGCCGACTGGCTGTGAAGTCTTCAGGGCCGAGGCCTAGAGACTTTTGCAGCGGACGCTACTGTAATTTTCTGTGGATGTCTAGCCAGTTTTCAGTGCCCGGTCTGATCGGGTGTTGTCCGATGAAGCGCTTTATTGACTAGCTAAAGCGGAAACGGTCGCAAACGTTCGTCAGCTTGTTGACGCTACCGCTAAGTGCCAGCGAGGAAGTAAGGAACGGGAAAAAAAAATGACATCTCGGAGGTAAGTGGGGTGATGTAGGGGGGTTTTTGCTGTCTGGAAAACAATGTCTGGTCACAATGTTAGCTGAGCCAGCTAAGTTTAACAGCCCTCAGCTGTTTTGGGGTTCGGTTTGTTGGGGGTAATGAAGGTTCTGGAAGAAAAGCGAAGATAGTAAAACAGCTAACTTGGTTAGGTTTCCGGGACAGCGCTAACGGTCACTTGAAAAGCCCACTCTGAACATGTTCAGTAAACAATACTCTACTCTGTTTTCAGCAACTCCTTTCACATTCACACGTTTCCCTATGTATCATTTACCCGTGGGGGAAAACCCCCCCAAACATATAATGGCTAAATGAGCTTTTTATTCAATGTGCATGTAGTGTATAATTATATCAGATTATCATATCACTGAAACTCTGGTATTTATTAAGAATAAATATACAAATAAACTAAAGCCAGAAAATCTTAGATATTGTGAGTTAGTACTTACACGAAACACATTTAATTAATTAAAGTTTCAAAACTGAGGAATATGATCATATCACGTCAAAGTAAGAGTTTACATTATTACTATTAGCATCAAGCTAATGTTGCTAAAAAAATTTTTTGCAAGCATTTAAAATATTTTGGAAGGGAGGGTGAGAGTTTTAAAGACTTGAAGCTCTCTAGGAAAATTCTTTTAATCTCTTTCAAATAACTTAATTTGCGTGTGACTATTTTGAAGGTTTACGACTTGTTTTTCCCTTTCTTCAATTCTTATTCAAAAAAATTCAAAAATACTTAATAAATGCTGAGTCTATGAGTGGGCATATATTTGAGAGTAGCCGTTGCTTTTGTATACATAATCTGCATCAAGACATTTGCTGAATGAAATGTCTTTGAGGCAATCAAGTGATAAAATAATTTAATATGTGTGGAATTTGAATAAGTGTGAAAGGTCGTGGCAGAAGATTAAAAATATGACTTCCTCTAGGTTATGTGTTTAACAGAATAAGTTGGTCCCCTGTTGGGTTTGACTGGAGTCTCACACAGGGTCCGCTGGCAGACGTGACAGAAACTGAGTCTGCTCTGGGGAAAATACCGAGTCAGCATCACATGCAAAATATCATCTCTGCTTCAGCATCCGTTTATATTTGGTCTGAATTAATTAACGGAAAATGCTGTGTCTTCTCTGGCTAACATTTCGAAAGCCATGTTGTGTTCAGCAATAATAATAATAATAATAAAATCAATTTCACCCCCAAAAGTAAGGGAAAAACTAGAAGTTTATATTTTGCAATTAAAGAAAGCTACATTTAAAGTTCTATTTGCACATCTGTTGAAATATGTGTTTATAATTTATTTATTAATTTGCATCCATCTCTGCCGGCCTCTGATAATGCAGAGCAGCAAAAGCAAATGAAGTGGATTAGCAGCGCTAGTCAGCATCTGCTTGTGTCATTCAGAACATTTTACTGTGGAATATAATTTCTTATATTACTGTGGAATATAATTTTTTTTAAGTAAGTGGTGTCCTGAAGAAGCCTGTTTATTAAATGAGAATGTTTTTTTGTTTTTTTTTTAATGCGTGTGTGTGTATGTGTTGTTTGTGGTGCTATGGAGTCACAGCCATGCATGCAGTTATCTAGAAAACAAAACAATCAATTTCTTATGATTTTTATTGTTATCTTAATAGTGCTACACAATATTGTGAAAACAATTCCACCTTAAGTTACTGCCAGAACTATATTGATGGTCCACTTCATGCGTTTGTGTTCTGGAAGATGAGTGATTTTTAAATGGGTAATTATGGGAGTAATGCTTCATAATTTTCAAACTTAGTTCCCCATCTAACATTGAATCTGGTCATGGTTCATCCTCATTCCTCCATGTTCTAGGTGGTTCCACCCCAACATCTCAGGCGTGGAGGCGGAGAACCTCCTGCTGACCCGAGGAGTGGACGGGAGCTTTTTAGCCAGACCCAGCAAAAGCAATCCAGGAGACTTTACCCTCTCAGTACGGTAAGACGTGAGGCTCAGGACACAGTTGGAATTCACATGGAATATCCAGAGCAATAAATTACAAATTGGCAACCTTCTTCTTGGATTTGTCCAGAATGAAAGGGAAACAAGCTACACATTTTAATCTCAATCTCTGCAGGAAACACCATCAGAGTGTTTGAATACAAAACTTTACGTCACCTATAATGGATTTTCCTTAAAACAGTCACATCAGTAAATAGAAACTCGGGATTAAAAGTATTGGATATGCAATTTAGAAGCTTAATATTTTGCAGACAAGTGCTTTAAGTAGGGGTTGGCAATAAATTGATTTATTGTTTTTTTTTGTTTTGTTTTTTTAACAAATCCGCTCCTTGGGTTTCCACAGGTCAGAGGGATGTCAGTGCACCCAGGGCAGCCATCTTGTTTGACAAGAGTGTTTTACAGGTTCTATTTATTAGGTCTTTGAAATTAGGTGAACTGTTATAAAATATTAGGGTCCAGACTAGGATTTCTTTTAAAAATACGAGAATAAAGTCATAATATTAAAGTTGTAATATTATGAGAATAAAGTCGTAATTGACACAAACTCCAAGACAAAAAAATAAACAAAAATTTAAGATGATTGATGTTGAGCATTTTGTAAAGTTTTTCATTAGTATATGTTTTACAAAAAATACTAACTATAAATCCTTCGTCTTTTAACATGTTAGCATTAAATAATTATCAGCAGCAGAACTTTGAAACCATCGGGAAAACGAAAACTGAGCTGGCCACATAATTTCCTGATGACTCTATGGAAACTTTTTTTTTTCTCATTAAAGCAATTTTTTCTTCTCATAATTTTAATAAGTTTTTCTTGCAATATTGCGTCTTTATCTTGCTAATATCCTGACTATATTCTTGTAGTATAGAAAAAATTCTCGCAGCCTGGCCCTAATGCTCTGATGTACAGCTTACGGGGGGGAGCTGTTAAAAGCATCATTAGTTTGTAAAAAAAAAAAAAAAAAAAAAGCTTAGAAATAAAGAGACTAATATCAAATCCGGTATAAAATAATTAGATATTTTATTTTTAAGGGATATCACCCACCACTAGCTTTACCAGAGATCTTCCTTTTTTACATCCGCTTCACTAAATGAACCTAACAGAGAGGCAGCTAGCTGCTAGCCAGGTAGCATGCAGCAGATGGTTCACCAGGAGCAATCCAGGCCTAAAAGGAGAGCAAATATTAGACTTTCATTTATAAGCCAGACACAAACATGACTTGGAACGAAAGCTTAGTATTTTCTGGAAATGTGGATTTAAAGCAATAGTATGTCAGTGTGCCTCTCCTTGTCTCCATAGAAGTGTTTAGAGAACTAAATTGACAGTAGAATCATTCGAGGATATTTATATTAAACTCTGTGCATCATTCATTCATTATTTATTTTTTTCTAATACGAAACGTGGTTTTATCTCTGGTCTGTCAGGGCGTACATTTTTCAGATGAAGTATCATTAAGTCAGTGCAGCTGACAGAAACGATGTTATTTTAGTCACAGGCTTGTATTTTATCTGTACGCTCTCTCATCTTTCTCCGTATTTACTTCTTGTGGAGACAAAACAAGTCCCGCTCGCCTCGTGGACACGGGGCGTTCTCACGAGGGAGAACCAGTCGCTGCTGGTTCAAACCAGCACGTCTTGTCTCTTAACTCCCACAGCCACCAGTAAGCTGTAGACAGTTTCATGTTGGTGAGCCTCTGACCTGCCACAAGTTCTCTTTTTCTATTTTCTCAGAGAGCGGTGGTCGCCTGCAGTGACTAAGTTTATTTAATCTGTTGGGTTGAATCAGGAAGAAGAGACATGCTTTGTTTTTTTGTTGGTCACAAAATGCTCTCCACTCATCTAACAGCTTATTTAACTGCACTTTCAATATGTACAGTTGGTATAAGAGACTCCTGGAGTAAGTCTCTTATACCAAGATAAGAGGTATAAGAGTTTATAGTTTCAGTGCACCAATTGCAGTTTTCTGGCCCGTTCCTGATATTTAAAAATCCTAAACTGCAGATTCCCTGCTTTTTTTGTTGTTTTTTTTTTGAATGGAGCTAAATGTATCGACACCAGCCCACTTTAATCCACAGAACTCTTGTTCTGTTGTCTAGCAAGTTCGGTTCAACCAAAGCAAAGTCTAAAGCTAGCAGGAGAAATGACTCGTTTTTCCTACCAAAGACAAAATCCAAATCCTTCAACCACTAAAATCTGACGCCACTCAGACGCCATTTTTGTTTACATCTTGTGAAGAAGGAAGTTCCGCTCAGTGTCTTCTTCAGAGGTTTTTGTGTAGTTTCCTTCAGTGGTTCTTGGTGCAGCGCCCCTATAGGCTAGGAGGTGAAATTATATATATTTCATTGGTTTGTCACAGTGCAGTGTGAAAAAGAACCACAACAGCTAAAATTGTGACACGTCACAGTTTTGGTATCCAATTGAACCGCTATCAGCTGTGAAAACATCCAAAGTGAAGGATATTGGGGTCAATTTATTGACGCATCCCTAATTTATCCCCACAGACACACTCAAAGCTTGTTTCTGTTGCTTTAAAGAATTAACCCAGTTTTTTTTTTTATCTTATCTTGTTTACTGTACATCTACAAGAATGAAAACATGAGGCAAATTTAATTCTAAAGAATTAGTGTTTTTATATTTTTTTGTTTCAGGCATTTTTACCACATAGTTGTTGGCTTTAGTCGTTTTTTTCTGAACATATTTTTCCATCTGTTCAGGCGAAATGGAGCCGTCACCCACATTAAGATCCAAAACACAGGAGACTACTACGACCTGTACGGTGGGGAGAAGTTTGCCACGCTAGCTGAGCTGGTGCAGTATTACATGGAGCACCATGGGCAACTGAAGGAGAAAAACGGAGACGTTATCGAGCTCAAGTATCCGCTCAACTGTGCCGACCCAACATCAGAGAGGTGAGCGAAGGATGTTATCAGACATCCAGATCATTGAGCTCCGATGATGATGTGGTAATGTCACGTGAATATATCCTTTCAGGTGTACACATAAAGGTGTTTTGTTACGTCATGTCCAAATTCTGACAGTTTTCAGATTAAACTAAGTGATGGGAGTTTAGTTTGGAGATAAATACTGTTACATTTTCAAAGTCATTGGATTTTGTTTTATAAGTTTATAACATATTTCTCTCCATTTAATGCATTCAAACACAAAGGTTTCGTGATATTTTCCAGACCTATACGTACCTCTGGTTTAATGAGATAGAAACAACTTTACCTACATGCTATAAACTTGGCGGCCATATTGGATACTAAAGTTGGGTTTACTTGGCGAGTTCCAACTTTCCCAGTCAAAATTTTCAACTTGGAACATCAGACTTAACAATACAAAGAAAATGCACCAACAGTAGCGCAATAAAAAAATTATGCCAATGCTTCTGTTACAACTCTTACCCATACTGTGATGTATTAAAACTCGGTGAATACACTGGTCTGAATCAGGGGAAGCGAAGTGGCTTTTGTGGAAAATGAATGACCATTACCTCTTTGATATCAATGTATATTTCTTTTGATGTATTTGTGGTTTAAACAGTGTGTGCGTATTGGGACCAAGGTTGTGGCATTCAATATAGTCCACATCTTCAGGGAAGAACATTTTATTATTATTTATTTATTTAATTTTTTTTCCACTGTTCCACCTTCTTGAAATGACCACCTGTGAATAAGGTTTCAATGCAGTAGCTGTCAAGTGTAGAGTTAATTATTGGCAGAATAATCAGAATGCAGGGCATGCCATCAGTTTCGCTTTCAGGTGTAGATAACTGGGATCTTGAGGTGAGGTAATGGTGTGGTGTGCTTAGTGTGTGAGAACCACAGTGCTAATGGTGCAGAGGTTTTTGACAAGTCAAAAACACTCATGGCAGCCTGGCTTTGCTAGCATCATGGAACAAATATCATCTTATGCCATGGAAATGTAAGGAAGACACACAACAGATTACAGGCTTATGATATGATTTAAATTCAGCTTCAATTGATGTATAACACCTCAAAGGAAATCTACAGACATATTTCAGTCCAGTTCTTTTCAGTTATTTTGAAAGTGTATTGTCACAGAAAAGAAATTTCTCATATATATAAATATAGCATTTTTATAACAACTGAACTTAACTTAGTTACTTGATTGTGTTATAAAACGCAAGGTTTGAGGATATATGCTTGAGGATGTGATGTAGTTTTGTTATTTTAACAAAGGTTTTACCGCTATACTTTGATCCTTTTGGATTGCAACATGTTTTAGTTTTTGTGGTACTCTCTTGATTTATTACAATGTTTTTTTTTCTTCTTCCTCTTCTTCACCCAGATGGTTCCACGGACATCTGTCAGGCCGCGACGCGGAGAAGCTGCTGACGGAGAAAGGCAAGAACGGCAGCTTCCTGGTGAGGGAGAGCCAGAGCCACCCCGGGGATTTTGTTCTGTCGGTCCGCACCGGAGACGACAAAACGGACACCAACGATGGCAAACCCAAAGTCACTCACGTCATGATCCGCTGCCAGGTGAGAGAGGCCAACTCCTTTATGTCCAGCTTCCAGTATGAGGTTACAATAAGGTCACATTTACCTGAACAAACTTAACACGTGCCTTCTTCCCCAGGGTGACCTGAAGTACGATGTGGGGGGAGGAGAGAAGTTCGACTCCCTCACAGACCTGGTGGAGCACTATAAGAAAAACCCCATGGTGGAAACTCTTGGCACCGTCCTCCAGCTGAAGCAGGTCTGGACTGTTTTCAATTCAGTAGGGCAATTTCTGCTCAGTAGAAAGCCAACCTGTCCGTCCCCCTGCAGCCGCTGAACACTACCCGCATCAACGCAGCCGAGATCGAAAGTCGAGTTCGGGAGCTGAGCAAGCTAGCAGAGGCCACGGACAAAGTCAAGCAAGGCTTCTGGGAAGAATTTGAGGTAAAAAAAAATAATGTTGCTGTTTACAGAACAAGTAATAGCAGTAGAAATATATTTAATATTTCTACTTTAATATTAAACGTATGTTTATAGATGTGCATAATGAGAGTCTTGGGCAGTTATTTTCCAATGCCAAATGATTGGTTTGACACAAATCTTCCTAGCAAATATTTAATAATAAAGTACAAAAATTTTAGTATTTTGTTGCCACTAAACCTGCCGCAATCCGCATGATAAATTAAAATGAGCTCAATTAAATTTGAATTAAATTTCCATTCTGATGATTTAATATTTTTTGAAGTGCAGTTGTATCATAATCCATTTCATTTGTGGTTTTGGTTGTCTTTTTGTTATTTCTGTTTTATTTATTGTTTTTGGTTCTCGTGTTTTATTTTGGATATTTAACATGTCTTCCAGTTCAGTGAAGTGTTTTTTTCTTTCTTCTTTAAATTCAAGTTTATTGGTTTTTGAGAGGGTGATCATTTTGCCATTATCAATATAATACCTGGAAATTGTCTCAAAACCATCAAATTATTATTTATCGCAATAATCTAATCAATAATCTTGGTGTGGATTCAACAGAAACGAAAACGGTTACTTTAATTGTATTTTTTTTAAAAAACTCATTCAAATTTCTTGTGAACCTTCAACATTTTTTTAATACAAAAAGACTAACATGAAGCCTATTACTCACACAGCTGGAGCAATGGGAAAGTAGTACAATTTTCATAAGAATATGACATTAGTGCACACTTCAGTGTTCACCATCCACAACAGATACTTACTCAAATCCTTGATAGTTTTTGGGAAATTTGTCCCTTTTTTTCTGTAGAATTCATCTTTCTTTTTCTAGGCCTATTAAAAAACAAACAAACAAAAACCCCACAGTGACACCATTATGTCTCTTTTCTTTTCTCCCATTCAGACTCTGCAGCAACAGGAGTGCAAGCTGCTCTACAGTCGCAAAGAGGGTCAGCGACCGGAAAATAAAAACAAGAACAGATACAAGAACATTTTGCCTTGTGAGTATTGCACACAGCTCTTTAGATATAAAACAACTTGGGTCTGGTTTTGTACTAAGTGGTTTGTTTTTTTGTTTGTGTTGACAGTCGACCACTCACGCGTCGTGCTGAACGATGGCGACCCGAGCGAAGCCGGCTCCGACTACATCAACGCCAACATCATCATGGTAGACTTTCCTGTCTCCTCCCCTCCTTCAGGGCTCGCATGTATACAGAGACAATTTGTTTGTAACACCAGAAGTTATTTAGGACATTATTGAAAAGCTTAGTAACTCACACAGGGAATGGTTTCAAGCCTTTATTGCTGTTAATTATAATGATTTTCTCTGTTAAAAAAAAACATGAACTTTAAAGGGGCAGGATTATGTAAAATTGACTTTTATGAGCTTTACATCATGTTATAATGTTATTCCCCCATCAAAAACATACATGAGGTGTTGCCTTGATTCTTTCATGCATATTTGAGAAATCCTTTAATCTCCCCTGGCAACTATTTAGTTGTACAAAACTCTTAAACTCTTGGGGGAACTGAAGGCGCTTCGCCTCCTCAGAGCTGCAGTTTCCAAGTTTCAGAGCACCCCCCCCCCCACACACACACACAGACTCCTTCAGACTAGCCAGCAGCAATTAGCAAACACTTGATGGAACTTTCCATCACTTGAGCTCATTATAGGAGCTACTTCTCAGTGCAGCGCTGGTAAAAATGTTGTTAAAGGGTTAATAGAGGAGCCATGTTGTGATGACTTCCTGAAGGTGGAGTTTCAGAAAGAGCAGGAGTTTTTAAAGGCCCCAACTCAAGGCGTTTAATTACAAATAACAGCTGATGTTAACATAGTTACTTGATGGTGCTGTAAAATGGAACTATGTGCGTGGAAAAACTCATAATGAAATCCTTAATGCTTAGAATATTGCATCAAAAACATTTTTAATCCAGAGAATCAGTTTCTTTCCTTGCTAGTTGATTTGTGTTTCTTGACCTGAATGTGTGCTTGCAGCCAGAGGCAGACTCCAAGTGCAACAACGCCAAGCCGAAGAAGAGCTACATTGCCACTCAGGGTTGTTTGCAGAACACCATCAGTGACTTCTGGAGGATGGTGTTTCAGGAGAACTCTCGGGTCATCGTGATGACCACCAAAGAGGTGGAACGAGGGAAGGTAAGGATTCCTGGAATTAGATTGGTTTGTCGTGTTAGCCGTTTGTTTTTCATCTGTCTTTTAGCGGTGGCCCTTTAAATCCAACCGGTCAGATTTAAATCAGACTTTAAAACGATGGAATTATCTCTACAGAGCAAGTGCGTAAAGTACTGGCCCGAGATGTCGGCTCTGAAGGAGTACGGCGCAATGCGCGTTCGCAACGTCAAGGAGACGAAAGCTCACGATTTCATCCTCAGAGAACTGAAGCTGTCCGAAGTTGGTCAGGTGAGTTGTCCGTCTGCCCGTCAAGAAGGATTGTTGGAGCAGCACCATAAGGATTTGGGAATTTAAAAGTTTCAGACAATAGCGCTATCACATTTCTGATTGGAAAACATTATACTTGCGATCCCAAACTTGCTTCAGGGTAACACAGAACGCACAGTGTGGCAGTACCACTTCAGAACCTGGCCGGACCACGGTGTCCCCGCTGACCCGGGCGGCGTGCTGGACTTCTTGGAGGAAGTCAACCTGAAACAGGAGAGCATTTTGGATGCTGGACCCATAACAGTTCACTGCAGGTACTCGCAGATCGACACTGAAAAAAAAAATCATTGACTTGAAGCAGCAGTACGTAATGATCATAAAAATATTTTTACATATTTCTTGAAACTGTCAGCCTTCTCCCAGTGCTCCTAGAAACAACCAATCAGAGCCAGGAGGCAGGTCTTAGCACTAACATAGCCTGCTATGAATGGTAGGCTAGTTAGCATAGCCACCAATGATGGTGGATAAATGGTTTTTCTTTATCAGTGAGTTGTTTCCGGCCATTAACATATTGAGCAACAAGTAGCGCTAAGACCCGCCTCCTGGCTCTAATTGGTTGTTTTTGTCTGGAGAGTTGCATTTCTTCAGACAGCAAAAGTAGATGAGGTGGATGAGATTAGTCTTTTCACAGATTATCTGCATTATTGTCACAACATGGTGACTGTTTTAACAAATATGTAAAAAAGAAAAGCATATTTTGTTAAAGTTACATACTGCAGCTTCAATACAGAAACAACTTTAACTCAGACTTTTGTTTTTCCATCCATCCATTAGTGCAGGGATCGGACGGACAGGAACGTTTATAGTGATCGACATCCTGATAGATGTGATCAGAGAAAAAGGTGAGAAATTTTTTTATAAGGATACAGAAATGATTAAAAAGTGAACTAAAAAACAGTGATTTAGAAAAGTATTACCTGTTAGATGAGATTCTTGAGCAAATCATTTGGAGTCATTTAGTTATATTTTTTGTGTGTAATGTTTATAAAGCAGTTAATTCTGAAAAAGAAGAAAAATGACATGTTCTAGTATTTTAAGTCAAGTTTATTTGTATAGAGCATTTCAGCAACAAGCCATTTCAAAGTGCTTTACGTTATAAAAACATGGTAAAGTCACCAACTGTGAAACAAGCAGTAAACATTACATTCTGTCGAATATCATCATTAAGACAATTGTAATAAAATATGTTGATAAATTTTCTATTTAATACTAATCAAAGGCAGCTCTAAACAGATCCTTGGTTTAAAGGATCTTGGTGTTTTGCAGTTTTGTGAAAGCTTGTTCCAGATTTGTGGTGCATATAGATGCTTTAAATCAAATAAACACAGTAGTGAGCAAAATGTTAAACCCTTCCCCCACTGAGTCTTGCGACAAACTAAAGCTGAATCCAGTGGGGTTCGTTGCCATTTTTTATTTTTTTTTTTAGCTCTAACCCAACATTTTGAGGTAGATCCCCCCTCTAGTGTTTTGCAGCAGGGTGCAGGCGAAGCGGGACGTCTTTTCAGCCCACAGAATTTTCTGTGGTTTACTTGGAAATTAAAGGGTAAGGACTGTGCTTTTAAACTCACAAACGCAGCATACGCTTAATGGCCCAATAAACACTGTAATCTCTACTCAAAGTGTGAAGTTTAGTTCCTGCAACGTGAGGTAAAGTCTAGGCAGAGCTGCTTAGAGCAAGCCTCAGTATGAGGCCAACTATGAGGAACAAACTTCATGTATTTGTAATTAATCTCTAAAAAAAACAAATAAAATCTGTTTATGCTTTTCATCTGCTCAATATTAACATTTTTCTGCTGTTAAAAACAAAATATAATGAATTAAGTTCTTATGTACTGGCTTCATTGGACAATAACAATCCTTTATAAAAAAAATGTAATGTAAAACATATTTATTCAGCAAATAATTTTCCATCCATTTACTATTATTGGAGTATACTTATGTATATGTTTTTATATGACCTCATCATAAAGATCGAAGCTTATTGAACATAGTTATGCAGATTTAAAGGGAACCAGTTGGGATTTCCGTAATTTTTAATCAACCTATAATTGCGTGAGAGACTGATATTATCCACTGATGTCACCTACCTTAATTTCTGGACTAATGAGCACGCCTGAATATAACCTGCACCCTCTGACATCAAAAAGGGGATTTTTTTTTTTTTTTACGTAATAGGCAGCATGTGTCTATTTTGTAACATCTGAAATTTGCACAATCATTTTGTAAATTTCTAATTAATTGCATGCTGGTAGCATACACAAATACTGTTTGGAAAATGATTTTCCAGTCTAAGGTACTAAAGAAAAAAAGAGTACAGTAGCAACCTAGAAATGTCTTCCATTTTATTTATATGGGATGGTGCATACTAATGAACTTACAGTGTTGTTGTAAATCTACCAGATTTAGCAAATTGACAATTTCCATTTACACTTCCATAAAACAAACAAAAAATACAAACATTCATACATTATAAAATACAGTGAAAGAACCCAAAAGTTGGGAAAACGTATTTTAAGAGGCTTGCATAAAAAAGAAAATCCCAAAACCTGTAAACCTGATTTTTGTGAGGCGCCGTCGTTTGAAAGTGTCTCCGTCCCTCCGCAGGGGTGGACTGTGACATCGACGTGCCGAAGACCATCCAGATGGTTCGCTCCCAGCGCTCGGGGATGGTGCAGACCGAGGCACAGTACCGGTTCATCTACATGGCCGTGCAGCACTACATAGAAACTCTGCAGCGGCGCATCGAGGAGGAGCTGGTGTGCAGCAGGTCGCGTCACGGCTTCGTCTCCAACCGCCCGGCTGTTTGCGGTAACGACCTGTGTTCTCTCTTCCCCGTCCGCAGAAAAGCAAGATTAAAGGCCGCGAGTACACCAACATCAAATACTCGTTGTCCGACCTGTCCGGCGGAGAGCAGAGCCCCTTGCCGCTCTGCTCGCCTAGTCCGACTCCTGTCTGCACAGAGTGAGTAATCCTGGGAGAAGGCGGAGCGAATTTCAAATATTTCTAACACCGATGTTGCTTCTCACTGAACCGTGTTGGTGTGGCCAGGATGAGGGACGACAGCTCCAGAGTTTATGAGAACGTGGGTCTGATGCAACAGCAGAAGACCTTCAGATGAGACTCGCCTTTAATTCCAGGACTCTTTATCAGGTCCAGGTAATATATCAAATCCCTGCATTATGCAGTTCCTATAAGAACTATTCAACCCCTTGGATGGTTTGCTGTTCTTATTGCCTTTATAAATCAATCATAATCAACAGAATTTAGCTTTTTTTGTCTTTTTTTTTTTTGCAAAAAAAAAAAAAGACGAAAAATATCCCTTCAGTGTCAAAGTGAAAACTGATTTCTACAACATAATGACAATTAAATATGTAAGCTCTTAACTTAATTCAACAGAGGTCAGTTCAATTCAAAAATTGTATTTATTAATTCAGGGTGTCCACATATTCTTAAAGGTTTATATTCATGTATCTAAAATTAAAGCCCTAAGACGTCCTGAATTCATTTTAAAAATTTGGCTTTAAATACGATAATCATAGGTCTAAAATTTTGTCTTGACAAATATGTATATATTTCACGCATATTTATATTTGATGGGGTTTTTTGTGTCAAGCAAAAGCTTGAGTTGAAACATTTAGTTGGTCAATGCAAAAATGATGCTATTCATTAAAGTTCAAGGAAAATAAAATAAAAACCATGCTGCAATTTTCAACAAAATCCAGTGCCTCCAACTAGGAAACAGACATATCTGAAGAAGGTAGATCAACAGATGACATCTCCAAGAAGTGATCTTACTATAATATTCTATTTTGTATTCAAACCAATTTTTAAGAAAATCCCCTCCCCCCTCCCTCCCCCAATTATGTTTTTCCTTCCAGGATCCTGATACCTGACAGTTTTTCGCCAGCTACACCTTGACGCCTGAGACTTGACCATGTGGAACAATAGGAGGTGGGGTTGGGTGGGTGGAGGGGAGGATTGGGGTGGGGACAGGGGGATTGGGGGGGCATGGGACACACAACAACCAAACTAAAACCTGAGGGAGAACCAGACGGCGGGCTCATAATCTTGTCGCGCTTTCTACTCGACCATTTTCCCTCAAGTTGAACTCTAAACCACTGTGATCGTCAGAGGAGCCTTTGAGAAGCCAAACGCGTCACCTGCTTAAAGCCCAGCTCCAGTTCAATCCTTGGGGGAATCAGGGTGTGGGGGGATACACAATTAACCTTCGCTCATCTTCTGTATATTTTATGTTTTGTTTTTTTTCTTTATTAACCAAAGTCAAGGTAGAGTATTTAGAAAAAGGCCTGTGCCAAACCCACAAGTGATTTCTTATTTTCATTGGTTATTTTTTTTTAGCTCCATTATGTGAACCGGTTTGCCTTCGACACAGGAAAACCCCCCCGATGGTTTCTGCATTGTAGGGCAAAATTACCATCCATTAATGTTTGTAATTAAAATGATTGCATATTAATTTAGATTTATAACCCAGTGACTTCTAAAATGAGGGTTTTGTTTTTTTCTTTTCCAGTTATTGAACCACCTGAAATGCACTCAAATTGAACTTGTTTAGAGTGTAAATGATCTCTTTCTTTCTGTCTTCTAGTTTACATAGACTTAATATTCTTTCAGTGGAATTCAGTCTGTTTATTAACCATTCCTTTGCTGAAGCCAGGTATCCTTAATGCTGCGCTTTTTGTTGAGCAGCAGAGCAGTTTCAGTCTTGAATTAGCTTTTATAAATGGTCTAATTCTGGGTTGGAAGGGAGGAGTCACCACGGCGGCCTGTTTTTCTGCCACACACAGTATGTTGACATACTGAGATTTCAGGGGAATCTGTTGTCTGTTTCACCTGCTGGCATCGTCACAGGTCCATGGCTGCCACAGTTTCTTTTTCTTTTTAATTCCTCATTTTGTTGTTTTTTTTTTTTTTAAGTGCATTTCTTTATTTTTATTTTTCATTATTGAAGACAAATGCCTGTTGTGTACCATTGCCTTTTTACGAACACCATGTGTACTTAAGTTTGAGAGTCACTGTTTAACAAAACAATCGCACATCTCTCAGCTTCTAAGACGTAACATTGGTCGTCGACGTGGTTTATGCACACACACACACACGCATCTATACAGCTTTTTAGGAAAGTCATTTCAACTAGTGTTTAAAGAAAATGTTTGACATTTTGTGAAAAGAACTGATTTATTTTATCAAGGCTTGCGTTCATTTAGACAATTGCATTTATTTTTTTTCCTTTTGCATCGTCATCAAAATTTACTCAAACTGCTGAATTTAGGCGCGTTCTATAGAATTTTGTAGATTTTCCAACCAACATATATTGACACGTAAAAAAAGAAAAATGTTACTTCTCCTTAATTTCGGTGTTCCACAGGGCAGTGTCCTGAGCCCACTGCTCAGCTTATTAATACATGTAACCAGACGCAGGCAGAAACAGTTTAAGATATCCCAACGTTTTCTCTTAGGTCCTCTAGTGCTCACCTTCCTGGGTGGAAAACGTGACGCCATATTAATTTTAAACGGAAAATGGCGCCTCAGCAGCAACCCTAATATCACAGTAGGCACATTTGGGGTAACATTGAACTAAAATGCATCTAAAAGACATGTAAGCTTTGCAATACGTCTGCACCAACGATTTCAAATTGTATCTTAACAATTAATATATATTTTATCAGGTAGCTGTACTAAAATGTAGCTGACGGCTACAAACCGACTGAATGAGATATATGTAGGGGCTGTGGGTCTGAACGGAGCTAAAAACAAGAAGTGGTTTCAAGAGGAAGTTAAGTGCTGGATTTATTTTCAGTCTAGTTTCATACGTCAGGTTGACGAGACTAATCAGCATCTCTCTCTCTTTTTTCTTTTTTTTTTAAACAGATAAAAAAAATTTTAAATCATGAAATTGGAGGGATTTTTAAATTTTTTTTTCAAAATGTCAAACTCCACAATCAGCTGCACTTATGCAGAGCAATCCTTACTCTCACTCAGACACGTAACTGAAGCGTTGCTCCACTTGCTTTCCGCCTTGAGAAACTGCAGTGTTGTGGTTGTACTTACTGTAACCGTGCTAACTGAATCGCTCACATGAGGGTCGGGGCGGGGAGGCGGGACGTGGGTGGATGGGGAACGAAGTGGAAGTTGCTGTGCTTCTTTGCCTTTGGAGAGACTTTTTTTTTTTTTTTTACAACCACTGAATCAGGGCCGACCAGCTTCTCTTTTATCATGAAGTTCTCCCAGCGCGGATCTCTCCTGCTTCAAAGTGTTCTTTGATTATTCTGATCGAAGTCCATCCTCTGGTAGAGACGCTCTGTGGTGTGGTTTACTGTATGCAGTTTTCTCCTTGAGAGGATGACTCTGTTCTCGTCTGGTCTCTTCTAGATCGCTTGCTTTCTTCCTTTATTTTTTGTTTTTTGTTTCTTTTTCCGTGGTGTGCTTGTGTTCTCAGATGCTTTTTTTTTCTCTCATTTTTTTTCCTTTTTCTTTCCAGATGATTGCTCTTCTCCATGAATCATGAAAGCAATTTTAATGCATAGAGGTGCCTTCTATGCATAACGTGTATTTGTGTAAAATGGCTGCTCTTCTAGTTCCGGCGCCATCTTAAGAACGAGTAACAACTAAATGTGAATTCCTTCGTCATGAACATCCTGAACAAAAAAAGGAAGAAAAAAAAAAACGAAAACAGGATCCCGAAGCAAACAAACTATATTTTTTTGACATGTATATTGTACATGAACACCAAGTAGAAGAGAATGTACTTGCTAAAACATATCTACTTGCCAATAAAATATACTGTATGTATATTCCTCGCAGCTTTTCTCCCTAAGACATGGGGAGGAGCCTCTCACAGAGCTTAAGAGGTGTATTGTATGACTTTGAATACAGTTAACCATGTTAACTTCCTCTAAACAATAAATGGCTAGCTCATGCCTTGTTAACGCACCGTCTCGCGTCTTGTGTGTTACTTGCGGCTCAGATTTGCTTTTGTTAACCGTTTTTTGGAAATTTGTTAGCTTGGATGCTGTTCTTTCAAAAACAAGAGTGAACTTTAAACGTTTTAAACGTGAACTTTAACATCAGTTGGAGAAAAAAAAAAGGTGGCTGTGTAGCTGTTGGAATATGGAAAATGTAACTTTACTGACAACCTTGGAATTCATTGGCATACTGTGGTCACTGTGTTTTGGAGTTTGTAATCAGCCACGCTGCTACAAATTATTTATATATATATTAGGCATGTTAACCCTCTATGGCATGACTTTTTATTTTTGGGGGGAATTTTTTTTCCCCTGCATTCTTTGGGAGCTTGGTGGTCCCTAATTACATATCAATCATAAAATCGGACCCTGACACCTCCCGGAACCAGATTTGGGTTTGTTGCCTCAGGGCAACATTGTTCTACAAGGGGTCTAAAACACCAAGGTTTTCTCCAGTGATTATGAAACAAGCAAATGGAATCGATGAACATAAAACTGACATTTCATATACAAAAACTGTTCATGAGAAAATAAGAAAATCATGGTTAAAAAGAAAAATCGAAACTACTCAACTAGTTCACAAACTTTCAAGCAGCACTGTATATATAAAATAGTAATAAAATTCATGGCTGAACAGCTTGTTCTTCCCCATCTTTCTACTGGTATTTCAATAATTTATCTTTGGTGATGAGATAAATTGGTGCTGTTGAGTTTGCCTCCTTGGCATCACCCTAATCTGTTCACTCCAAAACTTTAATATCATCTTTGGTCAGCAGAAACTTGTTGACAAAAATATATCAATTTATATCTAGATCTTCCAGGGGTATGAATATTTTTTTAGCTTAACTGTTCATTTGCACAATAAGCTAGCATGATTGTTGTTAGCATTAGCAAAGTCGTCTGTGACATTTTTAGTTTCCAGCTAGTTATACTAGCACCCAACTAACAGTAGCCTTCCCTTGTACATTAGCTTTAAAGTAAATGCCGGCTTACAACATTTGGCTCTCATCAATTGGTGATAGTCTGTCGAGATGCTAGCTTGCAGTAGCTAAAGAATATAAGCACTCATCATTTTATGCCCTTTAAATTCCTCTGCTCAGCTGTTTGGTCTGTTGAAGAATCAACCCTGTTGTTATTCAGCTTATGAATGTAAACTCGCCCTGCGAAGGCACAGAGACTTCTCGGTTTCACAGCAGTAATCTTTTTTTTTTTGTTTCACAGTGTTGGAGGAAGCGTTTGGGTGTTAACACAGAAAGCTCATTAAGATGGTGACATTTGACTCTGTCTGACTGAAATGCATCACTTAAATAAAAAAGCATTAGAGCAAAAGAACTTCCCATCACAACCAATAAAAACACATCAGTAATTTATAGAGGTATTTCTCAGCGGACAAACACATTCACGTGTGTAATTAAATTAAAAAAATTAAGGAAACTTGTGTTTTGTCGATTTATTCTTTGTTGTCGGCTTTTTATACCATTGGCAAGCCTGGGTTAACCTTAATGGATGCCACATTTGGAAAGTTTTCAATGGTTGTAACCCATATACTGCTCTCACAAATACATTTACCATCCAAATGATGCCAAATTCAAGGAGAAACAAGCATCCAAAACCACTGAGAATAATTGTCGATTCATTCAATGCCTCAACCAAACAAAAGTCTACAAGAACCAATGAGAACTAACGTAGCAGAGCTACTTCAACATGCTGCCACCAATACTAGAATCAAAGACAGGGATCCAAGTTTCTAAATAAAATAAATGCTTCTGCATAGTTATTTGTTTGCCATCTTTCACCTTAAAATCCAGCTCGGCAACACTCACCTGATTTTAAAGAGAGGACAATTTCACAGCTTATGAATCAGTTTTAACTGGAACTATGATTCTTAAGCTGAGCATTGTTGCAGATAGCTTAGATGCAAAATAAAGCTCAGAAACAGCTATTTATTTCATTTTTACAAAGTCTTATTGTTCACATGCTGTGATTTACAGTGAAATGGAACTGAAATGGAAGTTCAGCTGCCAAAGAAAGCCTTTTGCCTAATGATGCAGAAGTTTGCTTCAGGGTCATGTTTCCACCTACCCCAGTTTTAATGAACAAATCCTAAAGCTTATAATGGGATTTGTTTAAGGGTTCATTTAAGATATAAGTGAAAAATAAAATATGGGCCTTTAAAAAGGTGGAATTCACCAATGGAAAATCCTTAGGAAAACCAAACCCATTGCTCAGGATGATCTGAAATCCGTAGTTGAGGCCTAACCCTTACAACCTTATCATTACACATTTAAAACATGGCATGAAAAAACCCATGTCCAACAAACTGCTGTTACTGTATACAGGACGTTCAGTACCAACTGCTCCTTATAAACACACACATAAAGGCAGTGGAGTGGAACAAACAGCCTCTGTGAGGGGCGTCTTACCCTGGGTTACCAACGACTTTGCTGAACAAAAACGTCAAATTCATGCAGGCTGTCACAAAACACACACACACACACAAATGCTCAACACGTCACTAACCCAGAGCTATCAGCATACGGTGGTCATGAGTTTGGCATTTATCTGTCGTTCGTCATTAACTCTCCCCCTCCGCTTTCTGTCGCCCGGCTCTGCCGCAGCTTTCCAGAATTCCTCTGAAGGGCACCAGCATCATCAACATGCTGTCCCAGATTTCACATGGATGTCTCAGAATAAAGCAGATGTGATTTTTAAAAAAGGTTGTTCGTGCCTCATTTCTCCTCAAATATAGCCAGAAACTTCAAACTAAATATTTCATTAGTAAGCCAAATATATTAGGTTGCAAACTAAACATTAAATTTAAGGCTAAACATTTAGCTTGCTAATTAAATATTCAATTTGAAGCTAAATATATAGTGAGAAGTGAAATATTTGGCTTGCCGAATTGATATTCAGTTTGAACCTAAATATTTAGTTTGCCAACTAAAAATCTAGCTTTGAAAGTAAATACTTAACAAGCTAAATAATTATTTTGCCTGAAACTAAATATTGAGCTTGAAGCTAATTATGTAACTCCAAATTATATTTAGTACGCAAACTAAACATTTTGTTCACAAAATCCAAGTCTTTTGGTGTATGACTCTCAGTTTTAGAGACAAGGGGCCTCTGTTCAGGACGCAGCTGACTTCTGAAAGCAATAAATTCCACCAGATTGTATTCAGGAGAGGAGTGACAGAGTGAAGGGGCAGAATGCAAATTTGCCATTTTCTTTAGTAAAATAAGTGGGGAAACATTTTGTTTTCTTTCCACTTCAGTTATGTGCTAGTTTTGTGTTGTCTAATGAAATGTTTCCCAAATAAAATATGTTGAAGTTTGTGCTGGTAATTTGACAAAATGTGAAATAGTTAAAGGAATATAAGAAAAGCAATATTTTCACTCACAATAGCTATTACAGCACTCTAGTAGTGTTTAATGTTTATAGTATATTCTATTTTATTCTATTCCATAATTTAAAAAAAACAACAACCAATCATAATTGTATTGTGTTTTTCGACTTCGCTTATCTTTGGATAAGGCTTTAGTTGAAATTTAAGATGCATATAATGTTGTGCCACATGTGGTTCACACGTGTACAAGTTGCAGTGACCTGGCATTTTATGACGCAGTACAGCTAAAACGCCACGAGAGGGCAACAGTGAGCCAGCTCCCGTCTCTCAGTCTGACAGCCGCTTCAACTTCTTCAGCTCAACCTGCAGACAGAAATCCGAACCAGAGTTCAGTAAAACCGAGAAGCGGCTCCGGTTTTACTGCAGCACAAAGACGCGCGTCACATGTCATGTCACTGTAACGGTGTTTGGCCTTACTGTTCCTCAGAAAGGCCTTCCGGTTATCTCTTAGCTGAATAACGGAATTACATAATCGTCATGGGCTCTAATTACACACTGCAGCGCGGCTGTTGGATTTGTGTTGTGTTGTACATAATAAGTGCAGCTGTTTTGCTTGAGGAAAATAAAGCTCCTAAAATAAATCTATTTAGTATAGTATAGGGCTCATGTGGAGATTCACTAGGAGTTTCTCCAGCACACGAAGACATTTCAGCTAGATGGGAGATAGAACTGGAAATAATAATAATAATAATAATAATAATAATAATAATAATCAAATAGGAGTGTTAGATATGAAAAACTGTTTTTACATTTTAAATCCAAAATAACATGTCCATCAGTATAAATGAGCAAAACCTCGAATTACATTATGAATATTTTTTTATTTATAGATTTATCTAATGAACACTATTCTGAAGCAGCAGAATAGTTTGGTTGTTGTATATGTTTGCAAAGGAAAAGAAAGCTCCCAGGCCCTGTGACTCCCTCCATCTCCACTCGACTCCTTCAGACTAGCCAGCAGCAATTAGCAAACGCCTGGTGGAACGGAGCATCAGCTGAGCTCATATCAGCTAATTCTCAGTGAAAACTTTAAAGGGTTAACAGAGGGGCCATGTTGTGATGACTTCCTGAAGGCGGAGTTTCAGAAAGTGCAGAAGTTTCTTAAAGAGACAGAGACCCAATTTCAAGGCGTTAAATCAGGAAGGAAAATCTCTTTGAAGTCATATGTATAGCCTTTTTATAACAGCTGAAGGTTACATAATTACTTGTTTCAATTCTATAAGATTACAATTGATTGTGCTATAAAATGCCAATATAAGCCTGGGAAATGCAAAAATACTGCCCCTTTAATAAGAAAAAAACCTCATTTTTCCAGTGACAAATATAAGCTAAAGAAATTAATTTAATTAAAAATTAATGTAGAAGCCACAATGTGATTTACAACAGACTCTAAAAACTGTTGTAACACATGATCTGATAAGAACAGATCATGTGTTGTTTTAAATATGAATAATAATCAATTTTCTTTCATTTTCTTTAGTTAATTACTAATTAGAAATATTTTATTTCTTTTAAAAGATCAAGTATTGAAATCTCCAGGTTTTATCTCAGACTTGTACTGTAGTCATGAATCTGCCTCCAGTTCTGTAGGATTCTACTTTAATGAAGCAGTTAATTGCTTCTTTTGCCTCTCTTTTAATTCACTTTGCCTAGAGTTGAGGCATCACCATTTCGCCCGGTGCTGACGTGATGAGAGAGGACAGGCTTAGTAAAACGAGAGAGAGAGAGAGAAGAGAGGAGGCAGCAGAGCTCCTACTACAGCGTGTGGGGCTGGAGATTCTGTCAGTGAGGAGGAGAGCGGGGGAGAAGATGCTGCTGGACGGATGCTGAGAGCTGAAGCCGTTCACATCCGGACCAGAACCAGAGAACAGCGCCGCGTCTGTCCCACGGCTTCAGGTAAGACCAGGCTGAGACACTCAGTTTTGTTTTTAACAATGTTTATTAGACACACGATTCCTTTTGGACTTTTGTCTTCACTACGAATTCACTACGGTGTTTGGTTAGGAAATTGTGTGACACGCATAATAAAGAAAAGCTTTTTTTAAAAAAGTGTTATTGTTCAAATGAAAAATACCCTGATAGGTTTTATTTAGCAAATGTTTTATTTGCTCAAATTAAGATGTAATTTCTCTAAAACTCTGATATTACATAATTACCAAAGAAAAATGGTCATTGTCTTGAATCTTGCATTGATTTTTCAGTAAAGCACAGGATCACCAACATTATATATATATAGAAATATATATATTTCTATATATAGATAAATAGATATATATAAAAAACCCTAATGAAGAGGGTTTGGTTCTGGAACTAAATGAAATATGTGATCATATCTGATGAAACTCGTTAAGTTCTGATGATAATGAGTAAGAAAGTCGGATTCTGTTCAGATCCAGTTCATCTGGCTTTTTGTTGTGCTTCTAACTCCAGTTAATGCTGATTAACAAGCAGCCAATCGGGTTTGGTTATCGATCATCTGCAGAAGGAGGTTTGGAGGAAAAACTCAAGCTCAACAGACAGGAAGGAGGCGGGGTCCCTTTCTTCACATAAAGACTACCTTCAGCTAATGTCAGTTTTGATGGGGTTTAATAAGCTGCTGAAAATAATCCTCATTTTGATATCACAGGATAATCTGAGCACTCCACAAAATTTCAATAGGATTACAATCCATATATATTTGGATTTGTTTCACTTATTTTCTGTCTTGATCTTTTCCTTATTGATTTCTTCCATCTTGCTATTTTCATTTATTCCTCATGCCAGTCAAAAAAATTATAAAATTTTGTAATTGCCGGGTTTCCATTAAGCAATAAATAAAATTAAAATCACATGCGAGTTAGATTGTTCACACAATAAGACATCAAAAATCAACAGCTGTAAACGAGCTAACATGTTAGAAAGACAGTTTTTTATGAACTGTGATGCTGTGAAGGCTGTGGAGGAGACAGCTGCTCGCCCATCATCCTCCTGCCACTTCCTGTCATCTTCTTCCTGGTTTTCACCAGTAGTAACATCCAGCCAGTCATGTGACTTGTGTGATCAGGGCCGGACTTAGAAAGGTGTGGGCCCCTGGGCTTGTGCCAAGGTGCGGGCCCTACTTAATCATCGTTATAGTTACATATATCGATATCCCTGATTTTCTTCCTTTTGGGTGGTCGGCGCTTGGCCGTGATTTAGTTGTGGAACCGATCCTATCCACAAACCTTATCTACCTACAAGGCCACATAAATCAGCCACTGTCCACCATGAGAGACTGATGGACAGTACCAACCATCAGGTCATCTCTCCATGCAAGGTTTACAACAGTCCCTCCATGATTGCCAACTTTTTTGTTATACTTTGCACACACACAAGCACAAACAAATTTCAGCAAGTCAGATTTTTAAAGATCGGTGATTGGCCAGAAAATTGCTACTGGTGAACTTTAATTAATGTAAAGATCATTACTACAAACAAAATAGTTATTAAAGAAATTCTTGAACATCTTGAGTATGTCTATTCAATTTGACAATGTTCTCTATGTACAGTATTTATTTATCCTTCTTCATCTCTATCTTCATCTGTCTCCCTCCCTCCTTCAATTTTTATCAACTGTATCTTTCTCTGTAATTATCAGGTTTATTTTCTTACCAAGTTTGGACAGTCAGGTTATTTCCCCTCTGAGACCCAAACCTGGTCACTTTTATTCGGTGATGACTGGATTTAGCTGCGTGTCAGGACAGGACTCTACAGTCGGCCCATCGCCATATGCTTTAAAATTAACATCCATATTCCCTGCTTCTTGCTCAGCCCAGTAAACTCACGCAAACTCATCAGTTTTTAGCCAAAGCGCAGGATCAGTACTGTATGGATTATCGGTGGTCATTGTTGCACCTGGCAAAGAAGTTCACCCTCTGCTGCCTCTGAGTGGCACCGTGTCAGTCAGAGGTCCAGGTTCTGGTGGACCTTAGAACTGCTGTTAGCAAGGCTAACATCTTGAGAAGCGGAGAGGGACGATGGTTCTGTTCCATGTCCAATGTGAGTTTTAAAAAACCCTTTGCTTGGATATTTTCTTCATCACCGCTTGGTTGCGCTCTTCTTTTTCTTTCATTCCTGCAAAAGAAAAAGAAGAGCTGTCATTCATTCTGTTCTCCGTCATTTTGAGAAATGACTCCCTGATGCTCCACGCCAAAGCGTAAGAAGCGTCCGACTTGGACCAATAATAATCAAGCATTCATGATGGATGTTTGTCAGAACAAATTAGACATTTTTTCAACAACACCGCCAAAATCCTCTTAGCCAGCAATAAAATTAAGACATTCTGACCTTATTCATTCACAAAAATACAAAGCATCTTTCGGGCCCCCGAAGTGCCGGGGCCCCGGGCTGCAGCCTGTAAGCCCATGCTAAAATCTGGGCTTGCGTGTGATGTGAAAAAAGTATTTCCATTGCAGTGTTGCGAAACTTCAATATTTCACAATAACTTTTTTATCTAAAAAGTTGTTGGTTTTTTTCTGAAGTGCTGGGTTTGCATAATTTTATGGTTAATGAAAATGCTTCAGATGTCATATTCCACAGTCTGCTGCTGTGAATTAAGACTGTAACTTTTACCTCAGTTGTTCAGATGACCATCTGGTTGCACTATAGACTGAGTTCATGCAGTTTGGTTACTCTTGTGTGAAAACAGAACCTTTTATTTTCTGAAGCACGACGACTAATTAACTTTATTTCTTAGACTGCCTGTGAAACTGAACTGTCAAAGATCAGAGTAGTGTAGGTTCACAAACACAAACATCGTAGCAAGTACCTTTTTTGCTCTTCAATTGTAAGTAAGCTTAATAAAAATAGATTTGCTCATGTCTAGTTGTTCTGGATCTAGAAATAAGATTTAGACCTTTAAGGCTTCAGAGCCCTGCGGCTACGTAATGGCCTTAAGATCAAATCATAACCCAATACTGCTGTGTATGAATCATATTTATAGCCGCTGTCATGAATGTTTTATTTGAACTTCTGATAACTTTCATCTGATGGAATCAATCATGAAACAGAAATGTTGCCGCCCAATTTGGAGGACATGAAATGCTTAGAAATGCATTCAAAAGGATGTATTTTGTCCTATTCGCACTGGGCAGTGAAACTGGGCGTGCATCTGAGAGGAGGTGGGCTGTCGTCCACTTCGGCTCCCGTTTTCAAACCGTCAGTCCTCAAAGTGAAGGGGGCACGGAGCTGTCAGCCTAACGTGCAGTGGCAGAGGAGCATTCAGGGCTGAACGGGCAGAAATGAGAGGAGAGAAAGAAAGATGGCAGTGACTCTGTGTGTGAGCAGAGAGGGGTAGAATTGATTTGCAACGCAATAGCGCTCAGTTTTTGTTTTTTATTCACTCTATCATCCTCTGCCACAGTTGAGATTTTTTTGAACCCTCTCTTCTTTCTCATGCTCCGTGTAATCCCAGCTGAATGCCCCCTTTTGGCCCTCAATCAGCTGTATTGACTGAGGTGTGAGTGAGGAAGGTGCTGCTGGATTAGACTGGCTGATGAGCATTCAGGTGCTGAGTGATGTAGCAAATGTGCTTGAGCAGAAACGCGTAATGCCAGCTCAACACCTCCTGGCTGCTGAAGTCAGGGAAAATCCGCCTGTGTCTGTGGTTTCTGAGACGGCAGCATTTAAAGTCTTAATTGTCTTTAAAGCTGCTTTTGGTAGCGAAACATCTTTGCGACAAAATGTCTTTTGTCAGTGTACATTTAATTAACTGATGCTTGTTCAGTCATGTAGATCAGATTTGCTGAGCTCCAAGACGGGAAAATGTAACGCTGGAAATGAGGAGTACTGTTAGGTTTGCATTTAGTTAGTTGTTCAAAGTTTGTGTGTTTAAATGTTTTACATTTTGTTGTGTAACAACCGAAACTTTTATGTATGTTGCCGGGATTTTATGGGACTGAAAAATAATAAAATAGCATCTCGTCACTTTCCTAAAAAATAATGGCTGGTGATTTCCTTTTTTTTGTTAGTTTTTTTGCTTGCCAAAGTCACTTTGAGCAAAACAAAGAGGCCATTATTTTTAGAAGGTGACAATAAATAGTATGTGAAGTGGACAAAGAAGCACGCGTGGTTTTCATTTCTTTTTCACAAATAAAAATCTGAAAAGTTTTACATTTTCATAAAAAGGTTCAATATGTATTCTTTTCCTTCCACTTCACAGTTTTCATTATTTTACCTTGATAAGAAATGATATAAAACAAGAACTCGTTTGTGTTTGTAGCATGTTGTGCTTCCTGGAGGTGTTAACCGCCCCTCACATAGCAACCCCAATGAAGCCTGGCGTGTTGCCCAGCAACCCGAGTTGAGCTCCAGCACTTTTGGTCAGCTGGAAAAGACAAGTGTTTTGTTGTTGACTTATACCATCCAAAAACCACTTTCTGCATCCTTGTTGACTGTGCAGGAAGCACTACTAATGCTTTTCAAAGATGTACGGTTGGGTCACTGCGCATATGTTTGCGTGAATTAGCAAAAAATGGCAAAATTATTAGCATCTCAAACAGATTTAATTAAAGAATTTAAGAATACGTCTTCACAGGGACACATTTGAAAAGCAGGAAGTAAACAAGTGATTGTTCCTGCAATTCTTGTCATCTATGTTTCTATCTGCAGACATTGTAAATGTGCTACAAAAAGAAACATTCAAAGCAACCCACCCTTCTAGACACACACACACACACACGCACAGATGGATAGAGCAAAAACGCAACACAGTCAAGCTGCTGCCAATACATTTACTCCTCTTACTATGTTCTACTTTTAAGTTTACTGTTAATGTTGTGAGCAGCTGACAGCAGGAAGTAGGAGAATGATGAGGGATTACATGGAGCAACACTCTTCCATCAGAGATCTTAAATTAAAGACACAGCTCACCATGAATCCAGACCGACAAGCAATCTGTCAACTCACATCGTACTCCACACATAAACCCATTTAACATTCATAATCCTGACATGCAGGCAGACTGTTCGCCATAACAACGCTACATCGCTGAATTCGTCGTACTGTATGCCTGAAAATCAGCTGTGTTGAGAGCAATGGCAACTTTTGAAATTAAATTTGCTGTTTGTTTTTGAAAGCAGTAAATGCAGATAATAAAAGCAAATAGTAATCTGGAAGTAAGCATAACCTTAGCAGCGGATGAAAATGGATTTTGCATTCAGGGATGCAGAGCATCGTTACCGACTAGCAGTCAAGTGAGTCACTGAAGTGTTTTGGGCAAGAAGACGATGCCTGACAGCTTTTTATTTGACAGTTTTAGTCAAATCCTCTGAGATTTTTGAATCAGTTAACTACAATATATTACTTAGAAAAAAACATGAGGAATCCCTAAAATAATTTCTCAACAATGTTAGATATTTTTGATAAATTGACACTTTGTGATTTTGCAAAGTGTCAAATTGCTCAAAGTGTTGTAGATTTAGGGGACAGTTCACTGTCTGGTGATGCAACAAAATATAAATCGAAACTAAATCATAATTGAAGAGGAAAGAGTCAAGGAAAACCAAAATCTGGATTTTTATCAACTCAAACTTTAATCTTGTCCCATCTAATTGATGTAACTAGAAGGATCCATGTTTATTTACTGCGTAAACATGGCTCAGTACACAGCTGCATTTCCATTGCAAATTTGCTCAAATCTTTGTCTATATCCTGCTAATGTTGAGAAAACACAATTTTTGCAAGTGCAGTGTTTCCTTTAAATGAAAAATTAAATGAAATCCACATGGAAATAAACGTATTCAGACATAGGAGAGACAAGCCCCTTACACTTGGAAGATGCTACGTATGCGGCGTTTTGGGGAAATTGTAGTCGGTTATTTTACAGAACAGTTATGGATTCAACACGTTGGAGTGACACACAGCTGTTAGTTCTGGTGGAGCCAGCTGAACATTATCTAAAAAAACAAACAAAACAAAAACAATCTGTCACCCTCCTACTACTTCCTGTTGTCATCTTTGTTGTTTCTGCCAGTAGTAACATCCTGCTGTTGATCACCTGACTCGTGATGCGATTATGTCAAACCTTGAGACGACCATGATGGGATTAACGAAGCAGATTATGCTCATGCATCTATAATGGGTTTCACACAGCAGTCATCAGAACTGCACTTGTGCGCACTTAAGCATGTGTGATGAAGGACTGCAGATCCGAAGGGGAATAAAGTAGGTGGTGATGCGCCTTTGTAAAGTTAAGCCCCATAAGCTGCTTCCTCACGATTCTGACAAATCTGGGTCCAAGATGGAGGGGGGGGGGACCTACGGGGGAGGCGAGATAGTGTTGAACGGATGGACGAGTGAGGGTGAATGGCTGAAGGGTCCGATAAGACTGAAGCCTGTGTGTGGAGAGGCTGGTGAATGAAGTCACTGGACATGACGAGGTTTGAGAAGTGACAGCTGTGGGGAAACGAGTGGGAGCTGGAGGAGATGGACGAGGGAAACAAACAATGGGGGTTGAAATATTCCTGTCTAACTCAGATGGGAGTGTTTGGACTCCTTAGGGAATGTTCTGTGTACCATATATAAAGGGGGAGGGAGGCTCTGTTGTGGAAGAGCAAAGCCCAGGAAAATTATTTATTTTCCTGGGATGATTCACCTCATTTCAGGTCTAACAAGCTTTCCGATGTGGCACATCGGTGCAGTCTGTGCTGCCTCACCTAAGTCGTTCCGGCTGCTTTTTTAAAGGATTATTTTCTGCCTGTTTTTGAGTCACGAGGAATATTTTCCTCACAGAGAGAGAGAGAGAGAGAGAGGTGCGGTGACCCTGAAGTGCAACCCACTTCAACAAGTCACTATTCAACATTTTTTTAGTGGCATTTTAACCATAATAAGCAGAAGCAACATATATGAAGTGTATTGATGATGACACTCTGGTTACTGGTTTCTTAATTGGTGACTGTACGTTGTTTTTATGATTTGGCAGCCACGGTTGACTTCAGAGCTGTATTATTCTGACATTTCCAATCTCTTTGTTTAGCTAGGCAGACAGACAGAAAAAAAAAGTGGTGTCATCCAATCAGCGGCGTCTAAAGGGACATTTTTATTAATGTCATTGTTTTCTTCATTTGTAGTTGTGCTTAGTTAATATCTAAACATATTGTGTTACTGAATATATTTTCAGTGAATATGCTTTCAAATTTGTGTAGTGGATTGTTGAAGTGGGTTTTTCCTTCTGGGCCACCGTAGAGACGGCTCTCTCCTTTCAAAAGAGTCGACCTGATCAGTTTTTGCCAACCGTACCGAGGGGAACATTTAATATGTTGGAGACTGAGGTGGAGCTAATTGGTTTCATCACTGTTCTGTTTCATCGTGTCAGAGCTGACTGGCTGAGACGGCCTTTCCCCGTAATAAATAAAATCATGATTGAAAAACACCTTTCTTGTATTTCCCCAGGTTATCTTTGGCTGATGTTAACATTTGTTTGATGATCGAGAACATTTAGGAGTGACTTGAAAATGGAGGCGCCCTGTAATGGAGCCAATCCATTGTCACGGCACTGCAGTCGAGCGTGAAATAATTTCATATTCTGTCCTCATACATGCATAAATATCTACTTGGAACATATGTCAGCATATTTAATCTTGAAAACATGAATATGGAAACAAAAGTCAAGGCAGTTTGGAGCAGGGAAAGTCTCCTGGCGTTAATAACAGCACAGAAAGGTTACACAGGCTGTTGGAAATAGCGGTACATTCATGCCCATAATGCGTTTCTCTCTTATGAAACATACAGTATAACTTGTGTTATTGTGTGGGGGTGTGTGTGTGAGTGCGTTAGACCAGCGGCCTCGGAGCTCTTGGAAAGCCCACACCGTCGTGTGAAATTAAAGTCGCTCAGTTGTCTGCTAATTCTCATCCATTTGCAATGCTTTCCCTGCAGTCTGCTAACTCCATGTGACAGGTCGCCGCTCTGCAAACCCTCGTGTCCGGGTGCATGAGAACGAGTCAGAGGAAATGATTGTGTGCATGTTTATTTGCGTGTCAATTTGTATTAAAGTTAGTAACGGGCCGGCGCAGGTCTCGGTCGCAGGAAAATCTGCTCCGGTGCACCTGCAGAGATACCGAGGCAGAAAGGACACTTCACTTTAAATGATGTTGATTTGACCTTAGAGTGGATAATGACAGTGAGGATACGCAAAAGAATTAGATAAGTCAAAAAAGGTTAACGTTAGAAGTGTTTGCTGTGTTTACTGCATGGTTTTATGCAGAGATTATCGAGTTAGTTTTCTGACACATTTTCAGTGAGTAGTTGTGTGCTGGGGTGTGTTCTCAGCCATGAGAACAAATTTCTATCTTACAATCTCTACTGTAAATGTGAAGATGCCTTTCACATCATTGAAACTGGTGTGTTGCTGTGGTGTTATGTGTATGTTTAGTACATACACAATGTAAAATTCACAATGTGCAACATTGTCAGAACAGGAAAAAAAATAGTTGGTCTCGTTTTTTACGTTTTTTTTTTGTGTGTGTTGATGGACCGACCAATTTGGGCTGAAATTTTTTTATCCACTCTTTAACATTTCCTGTGGGGAATATATCCCACCCCACAGAGAATTAACAAATTCGCCATTAAAAAAATTAATCTGAGACATTTTTTAATTTACATTTTTTTATTTGTTTTCATCATGGATTAGAAGTTTAACTTGTAATCCATTAAACCCCTTTTCCTCGGGTATGAATATATGATACCGTGACCCATTTATAAAGAGAAAAAACCAAATTTTTCAATTAAGGCAGGTGTGTTGACCTACCTGCCTAAACCTGGTCAGAGCAACAAGATTAGCTGTGGTTTGGAAAATCAAGTTTTCCAAACCACAGCTGCAGTTGTAAAAAAAAGAAAGAAAGCTCCTCCTCAGTTGACGCCGCTCGTCACAGACCTTTTTCATCTTCATTCGCTCATCCAGTCTATCACAGTGTTGCCCCGGAGATGCACACATTCACACCTGAATCCAATTTTGAGTTGACCTCCAACGAATCTTTTGAACCGTGCATTCGTAAAAAGAACACACAAACACTGAAAAGGAGTTTCAGACCTTCTAGCTGAGAGGCACTGGTGTTAACCACTGCACCACCGCGCAGCTCCTCTGTCAACCTTACTGTGACTGATGTCTGTCCCAAGCTTCTCTTTGCTCAGGTTTGATGTCACTGATCTGCTTGACGGAGAGAAATAAATTCAAAGTTAAAGTTAGTATGGTGAATGCTCAGCAACATCTAAAAAGGGCTCACTCACTCACCTGGGGATGCTAAATGCTTGAAGTGGCTTTTTATTCGACCTCTTGACAATGCTCAAGATACATGAAGTTGTTGCCTACAAATTATTATTTTATTTTTCTAACAATCAGCATGAGATGTTTTTCTCCATTGATTAGATGTACAGAAATTAAATGTAGACTTTTTTTTTCTAAGATAATGAGCAAAACACATTCACTGCAGTGAAAAAAATTTATCTTTTTTTCACTGCAAAAAAAGATACATTTATTTAAAGGATTTTTAAACAAGGCAGGGATAAAATACATAAAATAGTTTATGTATTTTATTAGAGTCAGAGAACTAAGCCCATCCCTCCTTCTCACTTTACTTCACGTTGTAAATGTATTTTGTTTAATGAGAAGATTTTAACTGCTGTGAGAAATTGATGGTCCTGAACTGGGAAATGACATCACCACACGGGAATACATCAGCGTTTGACTCTGGGGTCCGTCCCAGTCAGCTCTGCAGTAATAGCATCAGCGCCGCTGTGACCGCTGTGTGTGTGAGACAAACTGAGAGTAATGGGGCAAAAACAGGAGAGATATTGATATGCTGTCATGTACGAGCAGTTTTTGTTCTGTACTGTGTACAGCAGAGCTCCAGTCGGTAATGATTGGGCCCACATGAGTGTGTTCAGGTGTGTGTGTGTGTGTATCGCCGATTGATGGATTGATGAAAACAGTCAGTGTACAATCTACGATGCATAAAATACTATAAGTGGTTTCTGTCCATTAGAGGGGAGTTCATTATTCAGTAGTGTATAATTTATAATCGACAGCTGTGTTTAGTGTGTAGCTTACAGTACGCACCCTCTAATGTCAAGAAGAGGTGAGTAGTTCGGTTACTTTTACTCTGTTACATTTTCTTAAGTAACTTTTTTGAAAAAACTTAATTTTTAGGAGTAGTTTTTCTTTGCCAAATTTCTTACTCTTACTTGAGTAATCTTAAGAGCTTTGCTGCTCTTGAATGTGTAAAGGTTCTGGATACTCTTCCTAATTCACTGCAAACAAGCTTGTTTTAACCAACAATCCACCAGAAACAGAGACAAATCGACAATTTTTGTTAAAGTTAGGCCATGATCAAACAGCAGGCAAATCCTCTTTTTTTCCCAACTTGTCACCTATATCTGACTTTTTTATGGCAGACTGATTGGCCCAGCTGCAATCTTTTCACCCCTGAAAAATTTCCAATCTGTGCAACTTCCATATGTAGCACTAAATGGAATATGTATCCGACTGTTCGCAAAGCGACAGCAGTCTGAATGGTTCCATCGCATTTAATTTGACTTTTGCATCATAATTCTGCAACAGAAGAAGCCAGATTACGTCAGTAAACAGTGCTCTGCTGCGTGATGTTCTAAGTTCTTTTTCATCGTACGCTTTGGGTTTGTAAACCGTTCACACAGATGTCTGACTGCGACCGATTTAATTTGTAGTATGAACCAACCAATCAGGTTTCAGCAAAAACCCAAAATTAATCATCAAGACCTGCAATGTTTGTAGTCCTGATGTTCTCACCAGTGCCTGTTGTGTAATTTGGAGGTCAAAAAGATACAGTAAACACTGCATATTATTACTATATCGATACTATATTTATGATTCTCTTTACTCTGAAATTGAGCATAAAGGGGAGGTTGGTACATGATCAATACTTGGATGTGTGCTTAACATGATCCATTATATGGAGACTTCAGTTTGTCAGTGAAAAGAACAATATGGGGTCCAACGTTGTACTGATTTAGATTTGTGGTCTACACAGAATCATTACACAGCCCTCAGAAGACCGTACGTTGGTCGATCCTGTTTATCATTTCACCCTGAAATAAGATCCATTCAGATTAATTATTAAACAAGCAAAATAAATCACATCAGGGCACTAATAGTGAGTGTGTAAGCTTGCCATTAGTAATGTGTGTGTGGTGGGACACCAGTCTCATTAAACTCCACCCATTTTATTTCATATCAGCTCTTTGGGAAGCTTTTCTTTAAAACACTGATTTTAATTTATGTTGGATAAAAGATCAGTGTGTGGCCCCAAAGTGGAGCTTAAGGTAATTCAAACAATATCTATTTTACTATATAATTGTCATGCATACTTAAAATTTTGCAAAAAAAAAGAAAACGCTAATTAGGTGTGTTTCCATCTTCTGGTTTGGAGCGAATCAACAGAGTGATTATGTCAGATGTCGACGTTATGCACAGCTGTAATAAACAGAGAAATGTTCGCTACTTCAGAACTTATTCAGTAAATGTGTTTCCATCTTCCATCTAGCACATTAACTCTTCTTTGGGACTAAAATCCAGAAAACACCCCAACATTTATTAAATTATTTCAAATTTTGCTGTTTCCATTAACCTTTTCTAATGCAACATGCGAAAAAACATTACAAATCTTGGTAATGACAGATGTAAACAGTTAAATGAGATATATTCATAATTCAGTCATGGCGCTCATCATCTAACAACCAATCAGGGGAGATGTCGGCGGCTTATTTAGGGGTTGGAGCGACAAGCCCCGCCTACTTGGAAGTGACTACTGTTGCCTTTTTGGGAAATTGTAGTCGGAATGTCACATAGGAATGTCTCCTGTGTGACATTCGGTGGACACGGGGTCAAGCAGCTAATCTCGGGAGTCTTTCGCAAAAAAGGATAACATTATGCAGGCTCTGAACTCGAGCAAGCTTCCCTCTACACGTTCCCTTAATTGTCAACAATAAGATTCTCTTGGCCCTGCAGGCCTGCTTGGGCCAGAGGTGAGAAGTTGCTTTCTTCCTATCATTGTTCTAATGAGAAGATAATGAGTGGTGAGAATGTCTCCAGGCACGCTGCTGCTGCTGACCACACGTTGTTAGCTTCTGCAGGGTCACTTTCCACAGCCAGCCCTAATTAACGCGCTCAAACACACAGCAGCGCGCGGTCACCAGCTGCAGATTTTTAGGATTTTAATGGCCAGCAGCGCAAATAGCTGTAGATGTGACAGAGCTGAGATGAGTAAAAGTAGCGGCTCTCCGTCCTTTTTTTCTCCTGCCCGGTCTGACAGCAGTTGTTTTTATCATTATTATTTTTCTATGAAAAGAATCCCATTTTACATGCATTTGTAACAGCATTCCATATTTGTGAAAGTGTATCTGTTTTCTAATGCAACACAAGACTTTGTCATGGATGCAGCACTGCGAGATTTTGCTGAAGAAAGCAAGGGAGTGTCATTGTGGCGGCACTGGCACACCAACAGACGTTTAATTAAAATTCAGAGGTACTTTGTCTCCAAATAGAAATTACATTTCAATCAAATGTCTTCAAAAAGTTGTTGTGGATGTTAACACTGAGCAGTGAGCAGAAAATTTTGATAGGGATGATCAGAATGTGCCTCTTTGTTTACACATATGTGTGTGTTCAGTTTAAGGACTTTAGAGGTGAATCAGGATTGTATTTCTGATAAAAAGGAAGTTAGGAAATGGGATGGGAAGAAGGAGCTGGGTGTCATCCACATAGGAGTAAGAAAGAATGTTAAATGTCCAGAAAACATTGCCAAGAGGGAAGAAGGTAAATTCTAAAAAATGACGGTCCCAGGACAGAGCCCTGCAGCACACCTGTCGTAACGGAGGGGAAGATGGGAACAAAAGGACTTGAGTTGAACAAACTGAGTGAATCAGAGAGGTGGGAGGTATGAGTGATGCTAATTTAAGATTATGAAATGACGTCAGACTTCTATCGCGCTTCTCAACCCTCTAAGGCAGCGGTGTCAAACTCATTTTCATTTTGGGCCAAATCAAGATCATGAAAGCTCTTAAAGGGCCGGTTGTGCCTGAATGTGTCGATAAAACCTGTTCACAAACTATTACAATATCAATGAATTCTTAAAATTAAACAATGTTATTGAACATCTTTTCAGTCCCTCCAGGATTTTGTGACACTTTTTGTGATTTTTTATTTTTTTTTTTGCAATAAAAATCAAAGTGTTTGTGGTATTAATTTGGAAAGATTTGCGCTATTTACCGAAAAGTGTGGAGATTTTTTGATTTTTGGGTGAATTTCCACAATTATTCTCAAGAAACTGGAGGGACTGATTGATATAATTTGGCAGTAAACAGATTAAAACTGCATTGATTTGATAGATAGCATAATATTTAGCACACTTGTGCACTCTAATCTTTATTTTAATAACTTTAGAATGTAGTATATTAGCGATGTTGAGTCCAAGTCTGTTGTGTTTTGTTTGTTTCTGCTCATCCTGTTTTCCAGTGCTGGATATGAAGTCTAATAGAAACCCAGGACGGCCCAGCCAAACTCTGCTTGAAAGCATCCTAATGCCACTGGAAGCCGCAAAATTACAGCTAACTGATCCTTCGGTGCACAAAAAATAAAATAAAACAGCTTTATGGTCTCAGTTCAAAAACCAACTGCAAATGATTTAAGCTGGCAGGAGAAGTGAGTTCTGCTCTGTCAGAGAGCTTAAACCTCAAAGTCAATTAATGCCGGGCATCTTCCAGCCAATTATCAACATCAGCAGCATTAGTCAGCTCATCCGACCATCACACTGTTAGAGCTGAAAGATAAACACTTCAAGATGGAGAGAGAAACACAATTCACTCAGACATTTACTCTGCCTCGCACCTAGAACTCCATAATTCTCTCACCATATCGACTTTATGGTTTGGGTTCCCGGCCCAAGCGTCCATATCCGGTTGCAACAGTCAATAAAAACCATCAACAGGTCTGAGAACTTTAGGCATAATTTACAAAAAATAGTTTAAAGAAAAAGAAGTAAAATGAGGTAAAGAAAAAAAAGGAAATAGTCGACCCTGGAGCTATGTAGTCGGCTTACCCTTATCCTTAACCTATGACTCACAGATTATGTCTTCTGTTCAGTCTGAAAAGATTCAGCTAAGAAACATTACAAAAATATGATCTGTCCAACCTTATTACGTACTAGAAGCAGCATTTCCTTCTGCATCCTCCCTAGATTACTGCAAATCCTTGTATTTCGGATTAAAGCTGCAGTATGTAACTCTCACAAAAAAAATAAATAAAAACCCTGTCACTATGTTGTGACAGTATAAGACAAATAAAATGTGAAAAAATCAAGGTCCTCCACCTCATCTCTGAGCTGCTACTGCTGTCTGCAAAAATATACCGCTCCTGGTCCAAAACAACCAATCAGAGCCAATAGGAGGATCCTAGTGCTAACAATCATGCTCATATACTCACTGCTAGAAAATATAATATATAATATAATATAGAAAATATTATTTTAATTTTTTCACTTCTCAACAGATTTGTATTTCTCTTAAATGAGACGCAGATTAAACATGGAAACATTTGGAAAGGCTTTGCCATGGTCTTCCAGCAGCAGAACCTTATATTTCAACACTTTTTAGAGTCACTGTACTTGTAGACCCGCAGATCAGCTTGACGACCAAAGAACTCCAACAAACACAAATTTGGAGTCATTAAAGGAAATGTTACGGTCAGTAACAATACGGAGACTTTGTGATAAAACATGAGTTTGGATCAAGGCATTTTCCTTCTTTCTGATTCTTTGTCTTCCCCACAACTTTTTAATCTCTGTGTGACGTTTTCCACTATAGCTCAGCATTAGTGAAACTCCAACATGCTTCCAGCTCTGCTCCTGTCCTCAGATTTTAACGTCCAACTCTTTGTACTGATACAATTTCAGCACATTTAGCTTATTTTTAAAAAATGTTTTAGCTACTTGCCAATTTTGTATCTATTTTGGTGTGTGTGTTTCATGTCAGCAGGACAGGGTGGATGATGAACGTGTCTGGCGGCGCCCTGGGAGGCGACCTTACAGATGAGGAGAAGGAGATCATCAACGGCGTTCTGGCCCGCGCCGCCATGATGGAGGCCATGGAGCAGCAGCGCATCGAGTGAGACGGGGAAATGCTGCCTCTGCTGTTCTGGATTCTGTCCAGAAAGCCTCGCCGTTGTCCGTTAATGTTTTGGTGTGAAAACCCAGAGGCGTGCTTGTGTCACTGTGCTGATACATTTTCGGATGTTCTCTTAGGCGTCTGTCCAGTCGCCTGGACAGCATTAAGAAGACGGCGTGTGGTGACGGACAGTCTCGCTGCCTGCTTTGTGGGACGTCCTTCGGAGCCCAGGGGGTCACAGCTGTTCTCTGTTCGCAGTGCAAAAAGGTACAGTTGTTATTCTAGCGACAAACACGACGGAGAGTCTGCTGTACACAAAGGCAGATTCTCCCAGAGGATGGATTTCTGTTTGAAATGCTGGATTAACAAGAGTTTTTTTTGTTTTTTTTAATGCAGTTTGGTAGTTTGAATTTTCCAGTTTTTGACTCATTAAAACCACAAATTTCAGCATATTTACACCAAAAGGTTGAAAAAGTGTGACATACAGCTTTCTAGTAAGTTGTAGGATCTTGTTTTAAGTCAATAATTCCTTAATATTGATGAAAAAGTTCTGGTTAATAATCTGTCAGTGGAACTCGTACTTTTTCATCAGTATTAAAGTATTACTGACTTACAACAACATCGTCTATATTGATGAAAAGTTACTTGTAAGTTAGTTTTCTTATTTCAAATGAACTAGAAATTAGACCAAAAATACAAGTAAAATGCAATGCTTTGGCTGTGTACAGCAAGGATTCACAGTTCTGTCAATTTATCTTAACTTCAAGCTCAGACAGGCTATAATAAGAGCATCTCTATGAAGCAAATACTAAGGTCAGAGTAACTAACCTAAACCCTTCAGGGTCATTGTTCCTAACCATTGTGGAGATTTGAGAAAACTCCATATGTGTTTTCTCAAATCAAAACACATATGGAGTGTGTGTAGTCAGGAAAACGGAGATCTGAGGTCCCACACATTACAGTCTGCGACAAAACATGAGCGAATTGTTTTTACATGATTCCCAATTAACATCATTGTATTGATTATAAAGTATTATCAATTTAACAATCTAATTCACTGTTTAAAAATAGCTCTAAATTACAAACCTGTCCACACAAATGAACCTCATGATGCCTTATTTAATTCCCAAAAATCCCCCTTTTTGGAGCCCTAGGTGGATTTTCATTTGGGGCCCCTGATACCAACAGGTCAACACCAGATAATTCATCACTCCAAGGCTGCTCTAAGTGTGCAACATGCCTAATGTATGGGTGTTACAGCTGTTGATTTTAACCTTACAGGAGCAGCAAACTCAGAAATATTTGGATTTTAAAATGTAGAGAGGTACTTAAGTGTGCCCCGTCATTTTAACTATTTGACAGCAAAATCAGGAAACAAACACTGAATTTTAAGAAAACAAGTTAACAAGATTAAAATCTTACATTTTCCCTACAGTGGCAGCAAACAAATACAGGAAGAGATCACCCTATTATATGTGTTCCAGCTATATGAATAATGTAGACATTATTTTTCCAAGTGTAATAGCATTTTTTTTTTTTTTTTTGTCATGCTAGCTTGGTGCTCTTGGGGGCCCCCTGGTGGTGTGAGGGCCCTGAGCAGCAGCTAGTCAGCTGGGTCCCATCTTCCCTACTTAAGCGAATGTTCAGTTTTTTTTTCTTAACTCAGCAGTCATTCCTCTCCTTCTATTTTCTACAACACGTTGAACAGTTCTGTGCGGTTCTGTGAAGGTTCTGCGCAGTCAGCGGTCCGTGTTCTGATATTCCCAGGCCCTCTGTGTGACACTCTGCCTCATGTTCCTCCCACTACTCAAGTAGGGGGTTAATGCCATATGAACTGTGAAAATGTATGTGCTTTGTGCACCTGCCATGTTTCACTAAATCCTCTCTCTCCCTCTCCCTATGTTGATGTGTGTGCACTTGTCTTCCTGCAGCACATGTGCAGCAAATGCGGAATTTGGATTAACAGCAGGACTTGTCCGATGTGGCTCTGCTGGATCTGCAACGAGCAGCAAGAGGTGAGCTGCTGGGACGGAGGAGAAGCCAGGAGGTTTTGGACCTCCGGACTGATTCACGGCATTATGTCACCGCTCTGCCAGCAGAAGCTCAGCTTATCCTGTGAAACGAACCGTTTTCTCGCCTTTACACCCATGCTTTTGCACACAATAGTATTTCACTGCCCACTGACCTGGAAAATTGGCTTCCATTAACAGACTGTAGATATCAAAAATAGGGAGGAAGTAATGATATATTTAGGACTATTTAATTTTGAAAATGATTGAGGATAATAAGATTCAGATGAGGGAAAATTAAAATGTCCTGCTTTATGCTGTCCTTGTGATATTGTTACACAATACCTTCTTGACAATGTGTGTGACTGTGTCTTTAAGAGCCTGAAGCTCTCTCTTATCACACAGACTAACTATATCAATATAAAACCCTGTGGTGCCATTGGTAACATGTTTTACTGTGGTTTATGTCACTATATTATGTAAAGTACATAAAAAATTTTTTTTAAAATTGTGCATGAGTTATTAACCTATGCTTTTAAAATGGCACTTTAGAAGAAGATAAATCAAATGTAACATCTGTAGGTTGGTGTTTGCAGCATATAGGGAATACTTAGCTATGGATTCTTGTCAATCATAGCGTACACTGGATCTCAAAAGTGTTAAAATGTCAACCCCAAATTTGTTAAAAGAAGAAAGAAAACAATAAAAGCAAATGTAGCAAATGTTTGAGCCTTAAAAACATGTTACTTCTCAAAGCGACTTTACAAATAATTGAGAAATTAAATATTCAGTTAGGACACGTAGTACTTAGATCCTCCATCAGAGGGCAAGAAGTAAAACAGTAAGTTGATGAGGAAAGTACAAACTTGGTAGAGGTTGCAGAACTTTCTGTCAAACAGTAAACATCTGGCCTTGCAGGATTCAGATCATTTGTTTTTTGTTCTTCTAGTTTACAATCTTACCTGTCCTGAGATCTTTTGAACGGTGGACCACACATCAAAAAAATCATTTAAAAAAATGGATTTTAACCTCAGCTCTTTGCTGTGTTATTATGTTCGGTGGATTGTTTCAGTCCTCGTTGGGCTCATGCTAATGGTTTTATTGTGCGACTTTGCAGGTACAGAAACGTTCGGGGGCCTGGTTTTATAAAGGAAGAGATCAGCAGGGCCTGCCCTCCCCACTGCCTCTCTCCAGACCTCGGTCCAACTCAGAGGACAACACCGGTCCAGGCCGGTCACAGGGTCACAGACCAAGTCATCAGACTAATGGTAAAACAAAACACTAACTATTCCACTTACTTGTCACCCACAGTTTGATTTGGAAACATGATTCTAACTATAAAGGCTTGTTTACGTAGCGTCCGACATTCATTGGTCAGGTGTTATAAGGGTTAAGGATACGTATCTCTTGTAGCGAGGCCTGTCAAATAAAAAAATGTGCTGGACGATAAATTGTCCCAGGAATTATTGCGATAAACCATAATTTTGTTGTTTTGAGACTATTTTCAAGTAATGTACTGACAAAGGGACTGTCATAAAATTTTGCTCTCTCAAAAGACAAATAAACTATAATTTTGTAAAGAACACACAACACTAGAACTCAAAGATAATTTAAATATACAAAATAAAATAAAATTCTTAATTTTAATTGAATCATTGATTATTGGTTTGGTTGTAGCCAATCTGTGTTTCTGAATGACGTGCTATGTTTCCTGGGTCGACTTTCGCAAAATGATAAACTCTGTTTTAATATTTCACTGTCAGTTTTTAACGTGCGCCATTTGGGCAGTTGCCCAGGGCACCATGACAACAGGGGGAGAGCATAAACACCAGGAAAAAAAAAAAAAAAGTATCTATAAATTTTGCCCTGAACAAGTTTTCTATGGCTTCAATGCATGTGCAGTCAGTGGGAAGTTAGCACCATGTGTTAGCGTCCCCTGCTTGCTGCTTAAAACAGCTAACCTAGCTTACATTCTTATGCTCTTCATTTAATCCTTCACAGACAGTTTCGTTTTCTCAGTGTAATTAATTGAGAGGCAACAAAAGCAGGGGGCTCGTGTGGTGTAGCCATGAAAAATAATTATGGCAAAACAATTATTTAATTAAAAAAGAACTAAAAAAAAAAAGAGAAGTCAGCTCTTCATATGTGGGAGGTGTAGTGTTGCATAAGTTCAGCTGAGATGATTTGCTTCCTGCTGATAATACCAGCTCTATTATATTTCCTTTTGAAGGCCTTTTCTTGATTGATTCAGGAAAGTTTTAATCTGGCATACTGCAATATCTGAATAAAGGCATGAATACATAACCACAGCACCTCTTTTACAGCATCTGCCTCGGCCAATTCATGTCAGTCCTTGAATTTTTAAATCTGTTTTCATTCACAGCAAACCATAAATATGTTTTCTGTTCTTTCCAGACACATAGAGGGATAAACATGGAATTCTGATGAACTATGACAGACCTGATTACAACACAAAACATGGAGACACACTCATCACAAACACGCCTAATGTTGTGTCAGACTGGATTGCTCAACTGAACAGAGTCATTAACTTTGTCCTGGTGTGTGTTTGGAAATGTAAAAGATTAACTGCAATGTCAGAAGAAGAATTAAAAAATCAGACTTGAATATGCATTGTTTAAAATGAATATTAGATTTCAAAAGGGTATTGATTTGACAACAGATGCATTTTGCAAAAACAGGAAATGTGGATCCATGCATGTTTATATTTCATACATTGTATGAACTTATAAACAGCTAAAATTAGTTGCTTAAGCAAAATTCATAAGATTTCGTAACTGAGGTGTTTCCATTAAATAAGGAATTAAGTTAAAATCACATGTGAAGAAGTTTGTCCACCTGATAAGTCATTAAAAATCTTGGCAGCTACGGATGTGAACAGCTACATGAGATATGTTCATAATTCAGCCGCGGCGCTCATCATCTATCAGCCATCAGAGGAGACCTTGGCATCTTATTCAGGTGTTGGAGCGACAAGCCCCGCCTACTTGGGGGTGGCTATACGTATGCAGTGATTTTACATAAGAGCTACAGATTCAACATGTTCAAATGACACACAACTTTTGGAGCCAGCTGCACATTATCCAAAAAACAAACAAAACCTCTTGCCACTTCCTGTTGTCTTCTTTGTCGTTTCTACCGGTAATAACATCTGGCTGTTTATCACGTGATTAATATCATGCAAAAAAAAAAAAAAGTTGCAGTTTTGCAAAATACGTCTTTGCTGATGTGGCCAAATAACCACCTCATCCTAGTGGAGAAACTTTTTAGCGCAGCGCGCCAGTTTTTTCCAAATTTCCGCGTTTCCATGAAGCAAATTTATTTTTATACTTTCAACTCTGTTGTTAAATGAAACGTAGCTACTGGTACTAATGAGCGTGTTTTCCTGAACAGGTATGTGCGTGATACTGGATCCAGAATGCACTGGTGATTGTTACCGTTCCCACTCCCAGCAGCCATTACTGATCCATCTATCGGAGCAGCAGCTTTGACGTAGCTGCCGTGGTGCCGACGACTGTGGCAGCTCTGATCATCTTCCTTTGTCTCCTCAGAGCCTCAGCAGAAGCAGTCCAGTGCGTCAGAACAATGGGAGCAGACAGCAAGAACAACAACTGACAGCTGTGATGAGACTCATTCTACTCAGGCTGCTGGAACCAAGACAGAGAGACATGTGTTGGCGTCCAAAGCACCTCAGGCAAATACGCAGCAGACGGCACCCACCCCAGGTAAAATCACACTCCTCCCTCTAAGAATAAGCTCAACACTGCAGGGGGACTGCAGGGGGGTCCAAACATTTCAGCTAGCACTTTCTAAGAAAAGACTTACCATGTCTGCAGTTCCAACAGCGGATCTGGAGAGCAAGTGGCAACCTGTCGTCTCCTCAGGTCCCCCTTACATCCCTGCAACCAGGATCACTCCACCTGCGAATCCACCTTCCAACAACGCCACAACTCAGAAACCCGCTCCAGATCACACAGAGAACGACGACAATGACTATGACTCGGACGATGCCAGTAAGACGGTTGAAACTCGTCCTTGCAAAACATTTGTTCAAAAAATATCAAAATTTTTCCTTTTTTTTTGCTTTTAAAATCTACTTTCAGTTGCAAATGTATATTGCACATCTGTGTCGTTATTCTTCCAGCCACGCTGGGATCTCTAGAGTTCAGCCTGCTTTATGAACAGGAGAATCATGCTCTACACTGCTGCATCATTAAAGCTAAGGTGAACACAAAACCACATGTACAGGAAAAACAAAATGGTGGCACAACAAGACAAAGTAAATATACCTGAACAGGATGACGTCACTCAAATGTTTTGTGATGTAAAAAGTACAAAATGAGTCATTTCAGTACTTTTTCCCTTTTTAATAGGACATCCTTCACAGTTTAGCTGAAAATCAAATAAATCTGTTTCAGTGTAGTGAATTGTAAGTCCTTTAACTTAGAAACAAAAGTTGAAAAGGTGCCTTAAAGTTAGTCAACATTTTAGATTTGAGTTAAATCTGCTGAGCAGCTTACAAACTCTCAGGATAAATTACAACTGTGAGTTAAACTTCTGCCTATAACAAGTAGAGTTCTGTCTGCAGAGCCCCCTAGTGGTTATGGGGAGATTTATTTTTTTCTTTTGCGTTACCTCGCAATAAATTTGCGAATGCACGCTGGTCTATTTTGTATTCAGTCACATTGATAACAAATGATAATTTAAAATTGTACGTATGTACCCCTCAAAAGATACACATTGAAAACGTGATAACAATCTTAACCCTTTGGTGCAGAAAATTGTTTCAAAATCCGTCTTTTAAGTTCATCCATCCATCCATCCATTTTCTTGCACCCTTATCCCTTGTGGGGTCGGGAGTTGCTGGTGCCTATCTTCAGCTGCGTTCCGGGCGAGAGGCGGGGTAAACCCTGGATAGGTCGCCAGTCTGTCGCAGGTCTTTTAAGTTCATGTTTGCGTAATATCTTTCAGCGAAGACAGGACTGTGCATGAAAACGACCCTAACAAGAAAACTAACAGGCACAACCAAAACTATGAGATAGCAATAATACCCCGTGAAGACACATCAAAAAATTTGGATGCGTTTCTTATTTCTTCTGTTCCTTCTTGTTTGTGTTTTAGAGTGGAGATGGAGAACCCATGTTTGACCAGTTTTCCTTTGGTATTTTGCACATAGCTTTGTGGTGCCCTTATCCAAATGGATGAAAGTTTTATCCAAAAATAAAACTTTAGATAACTCACAAACAATATTTTAACATAGCATTCCTTACAAAAAGATTCAATTGTAAGAGAAAATCTTTCAGTATTCAATATACTGCATGAACTGACTATTAAATTCATCACTGTGTTGTGAGGGAATGCAAAACTTATTATGTGGGAATGAGAATGAGGTAACACAAAAGAAATAAAATCCCCCCATGACCCTTATGGGACTCCATAGCTGTCAGTTTCAGTGTACAGAAAGAAAAAAAAAGTTTTTCTTTTGAATTGTGCAGGACATACGTCACATTAAAGTTATAAAAAGGTTTTATCATGGCCTAGGTTTTCACATTAGCAGTAACATGCATTTTAACAGTGGTTTGTTGAGTTTTTTTAAATTATATATATACATTGACAGAACTGTAAAAATGACAGTGAACAACTGCAAAAGAAAAAAAAAAAGACCAACATTTGGTTAAGCTGAGAAAACAAAAGAGAAAAAGTAGAGCAAGACAAGTCAGGAGAGGACAGCAAGACAATACGGAGCGTGGCTAAATCAATAAACATGTTAAAATGGGGCGAGATCAAACAGGACATGACGAGACGGGACAAATAAAACAAGATTCAATGAGACACAACAAGGCCAGATGGTTCAACATGAGCAGATAAAAGAGGAAGGGAAAGAGACGTAACGAGGCAGGACAACAAGAGACAAAACAAGCAGATGTAAGAGACTCGACAAAGCAACAGAAGACGGGGAGGATGTAACGAGACTGAAACAATATAAGAGGAGACAGGAGGCGATTAACAAAAGAAAACAGAGCCAAAGGGTTGCCTTGTACAGTAGGAAAAGAAGAGAAAACCTCACATGAGAGAGCACAGAAAGAGACGAGGCAAAAAGAGGAAAGACAGAACACCAAACTAATCAAAGACCAAACTAACCAAAGACTTGAATTGTCTGGTCAAGATTTTTCAAGGTCTTGACCTGACCTTGTCTGACCTTGAAGTTCTTGAATTGTCTGACAATTCAAGACAACAGCTGAAGGAGTTGTGCCAGGATGAAAATCCTTGAAGGAAATATTAAACAGAAATCAGCAAAATGAGTAGAGTTACTAGAAATGTAGACGATAAGACAGAAGAAACGACGAGACAGTTGAAAAAGATAAAATACAAACAAATAAAGAACAATAAATAAAAGCTCAAGTTCAAACAGAGAAACATTAATATGTTAAGAAAAGGGTTTTAACACAAGACAGAACGGATGAAGCACAAACATTACAAATGGACTTTAACAACATCTCCTCATCAGATATAGCAATGCAACCCTTCTGTCTGCGTTACTCCAAGAAAGTGAATTTTCTTCAAAGTTCAAGACAGTCAAAAAATAGACACACAAAAGCAGTTTAAGAAAAAAGAAAAAGAAAAAAAAGGACATTTCATTGTAGCAAATTGAACACAAGTGTTCCTCAAGGCTGTACTGCCTGTAACCATTCATCACAAGAATGAAATATATTACAATGCTTTGATGGAACAGTTATGAAGACATTGTCACGACAACAATCTGATGTTTTAAAGAAAATTCTCGAAAAATTCTGTCGTTCTTCTGCCCTTTAGCAAATATAAACCGTTTTGATAACCCTGACCAAAAACAAAAAGGAGGATGTAAATATCTGGTTTCAGCTGTTCACGGAGCAACAATGAGAAATGAGGTTTTAAAAATAAGTTGGATTTGGATAAAAATAAAAGGATTGTGTCTTGAAGAGAAAGGGCAAAGCTAAATGAAAAGGCAAGGCAAGAAAGGCAGACAATTTGTAACTAGAAAAGGGTAAGATAAAAAAAACAGCATACTGGAAAGATAAAAGAAATTAAAATAAAACCTTGTAATGCAAAATGAGATGAGGTGAAGATGGAGAAGAAAACTGGGACAAACTGGACAAGGCAAAGTAGTAAGGTCATCTAAACTCACATTTTTTACGTTTAGGGTTTGAAACCAATGGATTCCAATGGACTGGCAGATCCGTATGTAAAGCTGCATCTGCTACCCGGAGCCAGTAAGGTATTTATCAACATATTTATTGCAACAAGTTAATCAGTTAAAAGTTCAAGGATGCAATAAATGTGATTGAACTCTTTTACAAGCTAAAACATGAGATTTGTTTTCTATTCTAATATATTAGCCTTGTGGTTTCTCAGTCAATCTTTAGCGTTTCCTCCTTTCTTAGAAAGACTCTGTTCTGTTTTGTTCTAAGTCCAACAAGCTTCGCACCAAGACGCTTAAAAACACCCTGAACCCCGTGTGGAACGAGACGCTGATCTACCACGGCATCACCGACGACGAGATGCAACGCAAAACACTCAGGTACCATGGATCACCTTTACCTGCGTTACTGGGAAGCCGGTTTGGAATTGGAAGGATTTGTAGAACTCGTGGTGGTCTTCCCGCAGGCTGTCGGTGAGCGACGAGGACAAGTTTGGACATAATGAGTTCATTGGAGAGACACGGGTGGCGCTCAAGAAACTGAAGTTTGACCAGAAGAAGAATTTCAATGTTTGCTTGGAGAGAGTGATCCCGGTAAACAAGAACATTCAATACTCACGTAGTACGATCCGATGTGGAGGGACATTTGACCCAATTCACTGTTAAAACCTGTTTACCTCCACCCGCCAGAAGCTTATGCACAATTGTTTTACATTCCCAAATGCCAATGGTCACAAAAATA
>CAEFZY010012865.1:0-61161 GCA_903066815.1 Brachyrhaphis roseni
CCAACCCTCACCGGAAACGAGCCCGACTTATTGCCGGCAATGCGGACCAGACTCTGACACCGGTCATACAGGGACCTGTCAGAGTCTGGCAGGTCCCTGTATGACCTGCCAGACCTGATTTGGCAAATCATTAACTTTGATTTGCCAAATCACACCTGGATTAACTATAAACATTTTGTGTTTATGTTTAGTTGGTTCTCATGCTTCCTGAGTGAACACTCATAAAAAAAATTATCATTTTGTTGCTTGTTTTTTATGTAGAAATCTAAATTGAAGTCTGCCTTTTGCTCTTAAGCTAAACAAGCACTACATCTGCTATTTTAGAAGCCTTACTTTGGAGAAATTATCTAAGTTAGTTTGGATGCAGTAAAAGCATGTTTTTCATCATTGTGGGACATGCAGATAATAAGATCAGGAAGTAAAGTTCATACTCAAGCAGACACAATATTCAACAAAATGCTTGGAGGAAGAGACGAATCTAGAGATTTGAGTCTGAAAAAGTGAGATTTGTGAACCCTATATTGTGTCCTCCAGCTGCACCAGGCGAAGAGTCCGGAGCCACTGATGCTGATAATCTGAGCCACGGAAGCGCTCACAGCTCCAATGAAGTGAACGGCGAGGAGCACAACGAGGACACAGCAGACGGCTGCAACACAGGTACAGAGTCACCTACATGAAGGTCTTGAGCTCTGAAACCTGAAGAAAATTAGAAAAACCTGTCCAACCCCTAAATGCATAAAAAGCATGAAAATACTAGCCTGGTGTTTTCTAACAGGAAGACAGTCTGACCAAGGATACGGTTCTAAGGATGAGCTGCACCAGGAGCTGGCAGAGCCTTCACCTACAGAAGAGCATTCAGCCGGCCAGAGAAACTCTGACGAAAAGAACCTTAATGGTAAAACAAGCTGCTTTTCTCAGCCTGAATTAACTTTGATATTCAAGTATGAATTAAGTATGGAAAGAGAACATCGAGTAGGGCAACATATTTATTTTTCCAGAGTCTTTAAACAGGAGTTTGTGTTTCTCTCTGCCTCATCTTTAATACAAAAGATGCACACAGTTTCCCAGTTACTGTTTTACCACATGTAGCATTGATTTTAGACACACATTTGCTTGTCTTGTAAAATAAAGATGTTTTCACCAAAACTAACTCCTGTTGATTTGGAGAGTTCATATTGAAACGTGGAATCCACCTTACAAGTTGTAACTGGGTGTGGTTGCTTTTGCTCCCAGTTTTCCAGTTAGAAATCTAACTTTGGAGTTGATTTTTTTTCTGACTAGGATGCCAGAATTTCTCAGTTCTGACTTCAACTAGAACGCATCATTAACCCTCAGGGTTTGTTTTTGCCTCCAGGTGGCGACATTGCAGGCTCAGTGGACAGTGCAGTGGCAGTGTCAGAGCCCCTCAGTCCTGTTGATGTTCCCTCACCCGTCCCCAGCATTGTTAGACTCTCCACTGGAAGCTTTGATGGTGGCAGGGAAACCAGTAAGTCAGCTTTATGAACTGTTTCAACCTTTGAAGCCATAAAGTTATTTTAATTATTGCAATTTTAAATTGTTTGCACCCTATAGAATCTGGGAAGCTGTTCCGGAGTCTCAGTAAGACGGATAGCGTGTCGCTGCCGGATCCCGACGCCTCGCTGGCAGCTGGGGACGCCCCGCCGCCGTCCCAGCATCAGCGGCAGAAAGCTTTCTTGGAGCGTAGCTGCAGCTTCAGTGCCGAAACCCGCGCTGGGATGCTCCTGGAGCAAGGTGTGGACCACATGGCCAGCCAGATGGGCGCGGATGCCCGCATCCTGGCCGCAGCGCTCTCGGGGACTCAGAGTCCGCCGCCGCACAGCAAGTCCAAAGCACTTTTCGAAGACCTGGAGGAAGAGGCAGGGGATGAAAAAAACCTTTCAAAGGAGGAGGCTAAAGGAGAAGTTAAAGATGAGGAGACAAAGGTGAAGGTTACTGAGGTCAAGAAGGGGAAAAGAGAGAGGAAGCAGACGGAGTCGCATGAGGAGGAGTCTGGAGCACGAGGAGCCACGCTGGAGAGGGCCGATGTGAAGGTGGGGGCTGACCCGCTCTCCCTCATGGTGTCGGAGAATGAAGAATCGGCGTCCGTTAGCAGCCAGGATCCCCCACGCTCCGTGCCTACTGTTGTATCCCGCAATCTGGCCGAGGAAATCGAAATGTACATGAGTCTAAGGAGCCCACTGGGGTCAAAGTCCTCCAGCATGGAGCTGCAGCAGGGCCAGGGGGACGCCCCCGATGTAAATCAGCCCAAAAAGCCTCTGGAGCGGAGGCCCAGCCTCCCCGTTCATCCAGTCAAAAGCGCCAGCAGCTCGCCGGCCGACACCCCCAAACGCAGCCCGAAAACCATCACTCGCTCCAAGACTTTCGCTGTGAAGACGAAAACGTCTGCGAGCGCTACGGCGAGTCCCGCCCCTAAATCCTCCTCGCTCACAGCGCTGGTTAAGTCCTCGCAGGCGGGATCTCTGGGATCCGTCATCAACACCTTTTCAGGCATCAAAATGGACTCATTGCTGTCAGGAGCCAAAATTGATGTGCTTAAGTCGAGCATGAAGCACGCGGCGAATGTGGGCAGTAAAATGTGGGGGGCCATGGCATCAGCTTTTACTTACTCAGATGACGAGGTGAGACCCTGAAAACAATCTTTTTCTTTGGTATTTAAGCCTTTGCGCTGCAGCTTGTTTCATTTGGATGCATTTAAATTAGAGTTGCACTGAATACAACGTTGACACTTTTAAAGCAACTTTGCATTTAAAGTGTCATTAACTACTGCATGACACTTCATGACAACAATTATAAACATTAACGAAGAGTCCGACATGTTCATGACTGGTGTTATGCCATGTTTATAATAGTTTCATGTCAGTCTTATGCACATCCCTTCAAATAAAGTGTTACCAAATTTAGATTGGGAGCCACTGAATACTAGCTGCACTAATCTTGCTATTTAAAAAAAATAAGATGTTAAAAATGGTTTAAAATGCAAACTCGATACTCATTTCTTTTGGTTTTGACAAGTTTCATAGTGACTTCTTCCTTCACATGTAGCGAGTAAATCATCTGACCATTCACGACAAGAAACTCTAAACCGGAGAATAGATTTAACGCTGTTTTATAATGCTTGTTGTCAAAGAAAAACTAGATATTGGACAAAATTGTAGTCCATCAAATGTATCTTTTCTACAAATTGCAACATGAAGAAGTGTCTTGATTTTGACTTTTGGCGGCAGGATGAGCAGCCTCAGGGTGCGGGCGGATTCCCAGGCTGTCTGGATGAACACATGTTGTCTTCACATGACTTGGCCGAGACTCCTGAGAAAAGAACCGTCTCCGGTTTGGTCGCTAACGGCCTGAACCAGAGCAGCACCAGCTTGGGCAGCAGCAGCGGCAGCAGCGATACGGGCCGAGGGACGCAGCAGACGCGTGAGCACGGCTCCGTAGAAACGATCGGAAAATACAGATCCGTTTGTTCATTTGGAAGGTTTTTATTGACGTTGTGTGTTTGTGGCTGCAGATGCAACTCCAGGGCGCGCGGGCCGGGGCCCCGACTCTGAGCAAAGCTCCTCTCACCACGCCTCCTCCTCCAGCATCTACCAGAATTGCGCTCTGGAGGTCTGGCCCACAGAAACTCACTGTCGCTTTAAGAACGCTTCGTTGTCTGGAGTAACGGCTAAATGTTCCCGCCATCAGGTGCTGATGTCCAGCTGCTCCCAGTGCCCCTCCTGCGAGGCTCTGGTGTACGACGAGGAGATCATGGCAGGCTGGACGGCGGACGACTCCAACCTGAACACCAACTGTCCGTTCTGCCGGACAGCCTTCCTCCCGCTGCTGCATGTAGAGTTTCATGACCTCCGCATGACCCCCGAGTACGACTCCAGCAGGATAATACTTCTACTTCTGCTTGAACGTAGAGCCAAAGGTTGAACTTTAGCTTTTCTTCTTTCAGTTTTTATATGAATCCGAGTGCATCTGGAGAAAGCATTCACAGCAGCAGCACTCAGCCCACAGCCAGCAGCTTGGCCGACATAAAGACACCTGACCTCATCACTTTCTCAGAGGAGACGAAGGTGATGCCGGACAATCGTCCTGCAGTTCATCAGAGGTACAGCGAAATATGAAGGTCATCCATGAAGCTGTGTGTTAAACCCTAGTTGTTATGACCATCTGTCAGTTTGTCCATTCATGTTCATCTGTCCTTTGTCGGTCAACCCATCCCTCCATTTATTCATCCATCCATCTTGTGTTTTTTGCACATAGACTTCAGGAGAAACATCTGTTGTGCTTTGACACAGTAACTAGAGGAACTGTGTGGAAGACGGCTGCCGTTCCTCATAGCCCTCCTCCTGACTCCTCTGTTCTTTGTGCCGTGTCCAGTTTGGTTCCGGAGCCGGTCCAGTCGGACCCCCTGGGCCTCCTGGTGCACCCGGCAGCAGGGAAGCAGGAGAGAAGCAGCGGGACGTCGCTGACGCGCAGCAACAGCGTCGGAGGTCCGCTGCAGAGCCTGGACTACACCCTGAGACCTGGACACGGCGTTTCCACCACTAGCCTGCCCTGCAGCCTGCACGAAGTGTCGGTCAGTGATTATTAAAACACACAGCTGAAGGTCGCATCTGCACTGGAACCAATCGGTTGGATTCTTTGTGTTTGTCAGGATGGCATTGGCAAAAAACGTCCAAATCCCAAGCCGGTGTCCGTCCCGTACCTGAGCCCTCTGGTCCTGCGCAAGGAGCTGGAGACCCTGTTGGAGAACGAAGGAGACCAGGTGCAAATAAAATCTCTCAGCACTTTTTATGTGTCATCCATCGCGAAACAACACTTGGTACTAAAACAGAATGTTCTCTGTCCAGGTCATCTACACCCACAAGTTCCTCAGTCAGCATCCGATTATTTTCTGGAACCTGGTGTGGTACTTCCGCCGCCTGGACCTCCCGTCTCACCTGCCGGGCCTCATCCTGACTTCTGAACACTGCAACAACGGAGTCCAGGTTCAAAACAAGCTACAGCACTCAGCCCATTGTTAAACTGTGAATTTAGTCACAGTTTAACCACACTAAGCCTTAAAGTATTCAAAACCCTTTAACTTTTTCATATTTTAAAAGTTTAACACGTGTCGATGCGAAGATAATTAGAAGTGACTTACCCTGGATTTTTATTGAGAGTTATCAGAGTGAGAAAAGTCCCTATAAAATAATGTTTGTGGCTTAAATAATACAATAAAGAGTCATAAGCTGTGGTATTTATGTAACAAGCTGTTGTTACTGCAGCTCCCCCTGACGTCGCTGTCTCAGGATAGTAAGCACGTCTTCGTCCAGCTGCTGTGGGACAACATCAACCTGCATCAGGAACCCGAGGAACCGCTCTACCTCCTCTGGAGGACCTTCTGTGAGTGCATGCAGATATTTACAGCTTCCACTAGAGGGCACTAAAACACAACCATTTATTAATGCTTCCTTGAACTGGTTAGGGTAGGTCTATGACTTGGGCTATACAAAATCATTTTTAGACAATGAGATGTTTGTGAGCTGTTTTAGGGCCTCCTGTCACCTTAAATCCAAATAAGCTGCTGCAGGCCACACATCCCAACTCGACGTTTATACTCGCACATGAAAATGGCTGCAAATAGATGTACAATTGTGCAACCGTACATCTTTGAAAAGCATTAGTAGAGCCTCCTGCACAACAAACAACAATCCAGCAGGTGGTTTCTTAATGGTAAGTCAACAACAAAACGCTTGTCTTTTCCAGCAGCCAGTGAACAGCAAGTACAGTGGTAAACCCAGCTGCCCAAACCTGCTGGAGTTCAGCGTGGGTTGCTAGGTGACAAGGCAGTGCCCTTGATTGTCAGGTTTTTGAAACAGCTCATTTTCCAGACACCAAAAAGACGTTCACTTATTTCCAAAAACAGCTATGTGGGTTTTCTTTTTGTTTGTTTGTATTTTTAGTTTGTTTTGGTTTTAAGCTGGACCGTTTTTAGAACCATTTCAGACCCAAACGGAAAGAAAAGACATGCAAAAAGTGAATTTTGCATTTTATGTCCCATTTAAATTCACACTGTCAAGGAAATTCTAACTGGGTATTTGCACCAATATGAAGACCTTACAGAGACAAATAAAAAAAAAAAACAATTTCACCTTTAATTTCCTGCATGATCAGAAGAGGTCAGAGCTGAGTCTGTTTCCTGAAAGATTCTGGTGTTTGTTGCTCCTAGTGGAGAAAAAGGGGACTTTAGCTCCAACAGATCATCAGGAGATCCGAACTCTCCTCAACACCATCGTTAGAAACATCCAGACCAACGACGTCTACGGTCCCATCAACCTGCTCCTGCGGGAGATCAAACGCCGTCCAGACGGCGTCAAACGGCAGAGGTCAGCCTTGTCGCTTTTCTATTTTAAGGTTGTTTGTTTTTTGATGCGTTAACTTTCTCTGAATTTCTCTCAGGAGTATTTATAGAGAAATTCTGTTTCTCTCACTGGTGGCTTTGGGACGAGAGAACATTGACATAGGTGAGTGACAATTACAGACAAATGCGTTTTACTTTCCATTAACTGAATCACATCAGATATAGCCTTTCTTTAGAAAAACCCAACTTTTAATTTGCATATATTTAATAAGTGGAAAAAAGAATCTCTGGTATGATTTATTGAACAATGACCAAAACCACAGGGCAAGCGAATTGTCTAATAATTTTTGCCATTTTGAATGCAGTAACTCTGAAGCTTTTCAGTAATGTAACAAAATGTTTTCGCTAATTACATTAGCATAATACTTTTTATATAAATAATTACATTACTGGTTGATTAACAGGGAGCATGTAGGTCACATGACCATCAGTGATTCATTAAATACATTTGATCCATAAATGTAGTTATGAAGTCACATATCTAAACAAATAACATTCAGACGGACTTTTACATATGCAATAAGCAAGAGTGAATGCTAAATTTAGACTTTTTTTTCTTGTTTCCACTTTCTGGATTATAAATATAAACACACATGTCTTACTTCAAAAGGCACCTGCTTTTGTCTTGTGAGATTTTGGCCTTCATATTATGATTATATCCAATGAAAACCTATTCTTAAAGTAGAGAAGAAGTTAAACAATTTTTATGAATACCTTTTATTTCAAATAAATTCGTAGCATTTTTTTTATTATTATTTTACCATACAAAAAAAAGAAAAGAAAAAGTGCCTGAATCACAGGTTGGGTTTTTGAAGAAACTTCACTGATTTTGCTGCTTTGTCTCCTGCAGAGGCCTTTGACAGGGAGTACAGGCAGGCCTACGACCAGCTGAGCCCGGAGCAGCTCAAGTCTCTGCACCGCATGGACCGCCCGCCCAGCGCCAGCATCCAGTGGTGTCTGAAATGTTTTGGCGCCCCTTTCATCTGAACAGCGTTTGCATCTCGTAGCGTTCTCACTGGTCATCTGCAGCAGAGGGGAACAGTGAACTTTTTAAGCCTCTCCCTTAGCTGAACATGGTACTTTAAAGCTGCTTGTATTTTTTCAAGCCGTGGCTTTCGGTTGGAAATGTTTTTTGCCTCCCGGGATGACATGAGCCGCGCTTCTTCACACGTGGTGTTCATAAATACTCGTTACCTAACAGAATGTTTTGTCTGCCCGCACCGCAGTCGCTTCCTCTGTCCTGTAACTTTTTCCAGGTCAGATCAGATGAGACGCATATGTCCCAGAGTGCAGAACCAGACTGTTCTGTATTTGCACTTTCTAAAGCAGACAATAACACACATACTGAGCTTCACCCCCCGTTTGTACATATTTTTCATTCAAGTGAGAAATCTGAAACCAGAGTTGCCTTTTTTTTTTTGTTGTTGTTTATTTTTGTTCCTTCCAAGTCTTAATGAATCCTGGAGATGTTGAAGTGTAAATATACAAGCTTGTGTTTGTTTCAGTGACCGAGGCTACGGACAATCACTAAGTATCAATTACTAAAATGGATTCACAACATTCCAGATCGCCCTGCAGCCAGGAGCGTGTCTTACACCAGTACTGATCTCTGCAACAACACCCGACTCCTGAACGCAGGAGTGCCACACTACTAATCCAAAAACAACACAACCACGCTAATGCAAGGAAAGCTAAGCAGCAGCTCGGTTTGCTTTTAATATCTGCCTTTTTTTTTAACAGGAACTTGCTGCACTAGTTGCTCTGAAAGGTCTTATTGTGGTAGAGCTGATATGTAGTTGGGCTATTTTCTTTTTTTCTGCATCAAATAAAGCCTTCACGTCTTTCTAAAGTAAAAATTTAATGAATTTCAAAAGTATTCCTACCCTTTGTACTTTTTTTATTTTATTTTTGCATAAAGTAGTTCATATTTGAGAAGAGGAAGGAAAATGGTGCATGGTTTTAAAAATTTTCTTTTTTAAATTAAATTCTGTAAATTGCTGCATTAGTATTAAATTAAAGCTGAATTAAACCTGTGCATCCTTTTTCTTCTACTTCACATATATGACCTCTTTCTGCTGGTCTATCACGCGACATTTGAATGAAATCGATTTAAGTTTGCCGCTGTGATGAGACAAATCCTTCCATCAGGCACTATGATTACACACAGACTGGACGTCATTTTTGTCGGTCCAGTCCTTTTTTGAAAGTAGCTGCAGAAACCAGAACTTGTTGATTACTGCAGACACTGCCAGGAGTCTGAGGTGACATTCCACTAAATGCTGAAGCATGAGGTAAATCAGATTAGTGCTGTGATGACCTGTTGGGAAATGGGCCTTAGACTGAACTATTTTTAGATCAGAGTTGGGAGCTTGACTTGTACAGAAGAAATCATGTAAAATATTCCATTTGCACTGCATAGAGTGAGATCTGAACTTAACCCATTGTGACGATAAGATTAAGCCACATCAAAAAGAAGAAAAAAAAATTCTCGATTATTTATTTTTGTATTATTCACATTTGGATTGCAGACGGTTTGGTAATGTAGAATTTTTATAACTAACAGCATCCTGTTCCCTTTAAATGCATCTTTGAAGGGGGTTCCATCCTGTACTAACTATGTAAATTAGTTTTTCTTGGTTGTACAGAGAAGACTTTTTTAAAATAAATGAAAGTGATCTCTTACCTGTGGAAAGAAAATGAATGTCTGTCCTTAAAAGCGCTGCAATAAATGAGTTTGTGAACTGATTGGAAACAAAGATGTGTTTTTGTCAATGCTATGGTTCCTACATTTTTTTATTTCTTTTTTACTTTTCACACACACATTTTCTGCAAAAAAAAAAAATCCCACAAGTATTATATATTATTGTGGTTGATTTAAAGATCCCCTGTCTGTCCGTCCGTTCTGTTTGCTTAGCAGTTTTGCTAACTTTGAAAACATTTAGCGCATGCAGCTTTCCCTTAATTATTTCTTACAGATAAATTAGGAAGCGCTTAGGGTTTTTGGAAAAGTGAATTGTCCCCCCCAAAGAAATCATGTTTAACACTTAGTATGTTAAAGATAGCTGCAGCTTTCACCCTGCAGCTATCTTTACCAACTCATTCAGCACAAAGAGAAACCTCGACTTTAAAGAAGTCTGCACAGCAGCAAACAACCTTTAGCAGAAATTCCACAGCACTCTTCATTGCCTCAGTCTGAGGGATTTGAGAAGGACAGGGAAAAATGTACAATTTCACAATTCCAGTTGCATTTCTCTCAAGAGCCCAGCAAAAGTGCATAAATCGATTTGCCCCATAAATACCTTAATACGGAAGAATGGTGCTAAGTTATTTTCTCAGAGCCACTCACTTTTTTTTTGTAACATCTGGAAAAGCATATTGTGTGTTGCGCCAACAGCGAAACCTCCTGATGCACTTTGTGTGCGGTTGCTTCTCATCCAAGAGCGTGGGCTTGCTCACAATCCTGCCAGAGAGCACGGCGTTGTCTGGAGGATCAAAATGTGTTCCAAGAAGGACTTCTTCCAACAATCAAAGCTCAGATTGGGAATAATCTGTGAATTTTCCTGCAGGACTGAGAACTGAGAAACAACGTAAAAGTAACGTAACACCAAAAGTGTCATGCTACAGTGAAGACATTTTAACTCATCATGAACTTAAATTCACAAACTGATAAGGCTTAAATAAGAGAGGAATGGATTAGTATTATTTGAGATTTGGACTATAGTTAATATGAAGTATGCAAAAACAAATTGTGGAAATTATGGAGAAAAAAAATGTTAGTACTGATACAGAAAAATATTTTCTTTTAAAAAGTGTGGAAACGTACTGCTGTGATTTCATCTCCAGTATACCATATAAACATTAAAGAAATTGCACAACATTGGTGTCACTGAGGAGCTGACATATTTCTGGACCTGGGTGTTTATGGGATGTCAAATGAACGCTGTCTAAAAATAACCTATCAGCAGCAGAAAACAAAACATCCAGGAGTTTTGCGTAGAACAACAAAACATGGTGATAGTATGCTGTCTTTTCCCAGCTAGACGTTTTTGTTACATCAAATTATTAAAGCCATTTAAATATTAAAATCTGTCGGTACAAAAAATAAGCAAATTTGTGTAGTAGTGATTAAAAAAAAGCTAAGTTTTAAGATTTCCAGCGCCGTTTTTTTTTTGGTTATAGTTGCTAACCAACAGGATAAATACTGAGGTGACTTCCGGTTTTCGTGGTTGAAGAAGGATGCGGCGAATCTGCTCTTGAAATTGGGCACACCCCTTAATTAAATCAGCTGGAGTCACAGGTGTGTATTTCTGGCGTTGCTTTGGGTGTTTGTGATTTAAAAAAAAAAAAAAAAAACTTTTTCACTTCTAAGAGGACAAGGAGACAAAATGTCACAACGACGGGCGAAAATTGAAGCAAATACTGAGAACAAACACCAGCTGAGTCGGGAAATGCGACGGAAAAAACATGGGCTTTTTATCCAACAGATTGAGAAAGAAGGTAGATGGCAACCCCCCCCCCCCCAAAAAAAAACAACAAAAAACAGGTGTTAAACACCAAGCTGGAACATCACTTTTATTATTATTATTTTTTAAATGCATTTTCAGCACAGGACCGCATGAGGCACTTGGAGTCCAAACTGGAGAGTCTACTGGCAACAGTTGACAAAGTGTTTAAAGTGGAGCTGATGAAAATGCCTCCTTCTCTTCAAAATACTCTCGTAGGGGATCTGATCAGCCGTAAGTCTTTGAGTTATTTTTTGCACTTGATCTTATTTAAAAAAAAAACAAAAAAAAAAAAACTTGAAATTGACGCAGATGTAGCTGAACAGACCCAAATGTTGGTGACGTAACGGGCTGAACATTTTATCATTTGTTTAAAAAGGGCAGTAAAGCCTGGAGTTGGTGTAATTCCCTCTAAACTGTATCAAGTTTTAAGAAAGATGAAATAAGATGACCAGCATGTTAAAAACCGAATAAAAATGCTAGAATATGGAGAAAAACGTAGGAGTTGGGTTTACTTAATTGGTTTAAATAAATCTGAACAATTTCACATCCAATATAGAAGGCATTAACAAAATTAGACATTGTGATTGAAAACTTTCTAATCCAAGCTCATACCGAACACACTGATATTTAATTTTTAATGAGATAATGGAGTGACGACAATATATTTTCACTATTCCGATGACAAAATCAATTAAGTCTTTGAAACTTTCAGTCCAGGTTTTGGAAAAAGAGTGCTGCTTGTATAAACTACTTACTTGACCTGCCTTTTTTTTTTTTTCTTTCTGTCAAAATGAAAATGGATTCCTTGGTTGGTAGCATTTTTTGATAGGGTATGTGGGCAGTTTTTCTCTCCCAAAAAACTGGAAAATAAAATCCTCTGCTGTGAACAAGTTTATTTTTATTTTGTACGCATGTGTGTTGGAGTAAGTTTATCTCACTTCCTGCTGAGTACAGAAAGATGAGTTACCTGCTAACTGCTAGGGTGAATAAACCTGGAAACTGCTGGGGTTTTAAATGGTTTGGGTGTGGCAGAAGGAGCTGGACACAAACAATTTATGCTCCCTGTTGCCAGAGCTTTGTAACTTATTTGTTTCAGTCATGTCAGTATCTTAAAATTATTTATTATTCCTGCAACTGTTCAAACTTATAAGACAAGGTCTTTATTTTGATTGTTTTTTTTTTTTGGGTAGCAAAAAATACATGCAAACTTGCTGTTTTTTTGTGGGGGTTTTCTCCAATTTTTATTGTCTTCTGTGATAGAGGAGGACGTCTCAGCCAGTGAGGTGTCTATAGCCATTCAGGTGAGTGTATTTCTTCCCTCTATGCTTCATAGGAAAGGATTTATTAAATAAATAAATTACTTTTTTTTTTCTCAGAGTGAATCCCGTGAAATGGCTCAGCCTCTCAAGCGAGTCCCCAGAGGACCATGTAATTGTTTGTACTTTTATGCATCTGATATTCCAGTGGCTGCTGTATTTTGCCTGGTATTTTATGATTTTGCGCTTTTCATTTTCAAAGTAAAATCAATTGATTCTGCGTCAGTGTTGTCCACCCCAGTCCAGAGGTCTTCTGCCAGGAATCCAAAGGTGACGCGTGAATCGTTGGATGTAAAACAACGATTGAAACAGGTTTTTCATTCCTTTTCACTGTTCTTTTTTGTTTTTTTAGAGTGGCAAAACAACAGGCACAAAAAGAAATAGAACTATAACTATCAGCAGCAGCACTGGAAACCTCAGGTAAGACCCGAATGTCTGTGTGAGGTTGTCTAAACCAGATTGAGACTGAAGGTCAAGGAGTTGCATGTACTTCTTTTTCCTACAGGGGTTCCTCAGCGACCGTCAAACGAACCCAAAGCCATCTGGCGAGTCGCAAAACTCCCGATCAGCCAGTACAGAACCAGAAAATGCCTAAACTCAGGTCCGTCTTTATTGCCTATACTGCAGGAAAAGAAATCTACCACTGATGAGCCACAGCTTTATTGGGTTCTCCTGGTTACAGTGCTGCATAGACAATAAATTATGGTCTGTAAAACAGAGAAGCCTATGTATAATAAAGCAGTAAGATGGGAATGTTTTTACAACAAAATAACAGTCAAAATGAGATTATTGGCAACTTGAGGATTATTTATCCATTTGTTACAGGTCGGTTCTGTCTGCTGGTGAGCTGTCTTGTTCAATGGCAGGATCTGCAGCCCACATCACCGTAACGACGGCGCAGGGACAGGTAAAAGTACATACTTGTTACCTGCAGCTGTAGAGCAGCGTTTCTCAATCCTGGGACTCGGGACTTGCCTACTTCTTTCTGTGTTTCTCTGACTTCACACATTGGACTTAAATAAATGGGGGATTAATGGGCCTCTTTGTGGAGGAGATGATGCAATCATTTGCCTCAGATATACTGGAGCAGGGAGACATCTAGGACAGAGGGCCTGTCCTTAAAATGCTATCAAAGATTTATTTATTTTTTTGTGATCTTTGAGTTGCAGTCTTTTCATAGATTTCAGTATTAACTGAGGGACATAAAGCTCCCTAGTAGTTTTGTTTTTTAAATGTTTAAATCTATTTTTAACCTGCATATTGTCAGAGGTTTAATGCTGTTTCAGATTAAATCGTTTAAAATACAATTCTTTTGAAATTTGAATTGAAATGTATATATTTTTTAACATGTAAAGTTTTTCTTCTTTCTAGATGTTAATGTTTTCTGAAGAGACAAAGGAGGAAATCAACTTGGAGTTGCTTGATGATGTAGCTTGGTGCCAGATTCAGAAGCTTACGGTGAGCTCTTTATGATTTACAGGATTTCCACATCGAGTGCATTGAAACCTTGTGCATTAGTAGTAATTATTCATTCTTCCTGGATTTGGGAATTTCAGAGACTGATGGAGTATTTAGCGCAGCGCAGTCACATTCAGTGATATTTGACCTGGACCAGCCAGTTGGGCTTGACTTCGTTTTTAAATCTGCCATCTGCACACAATCGACTATAACATGTAATATTAAGAAATATAAATGTCATGGTTTGCTTTTTTAATCTAATAAAGTTTACTGGTGATACCGTACAATTGTGAAATCTTTCTTTCTCCTAAATGTCCTGCAATGTCTTTTAAAAACAAATAGTTAATAATTATGAAAATTTTTGTTTTCAAATGGGCTGACTGGGGAAATTGTGGGCAGAAATAGGCTGCATAAAAGCTGTGCTGCATTTTTGAATGTGAAATGAACTAAATGTCAGATTTTTTTTTTCTCCATATATTTGTGTAATAATGCAATGTAGCGGTAATGTCATGCTGCGGGGATAATCAGCTGCATCTAAACCTGTAGGTTCTCTTGTATCGATGAAATCTGAGTGACATCCCCTGATAAGTGATGTAATAAGGCTTACTGGTCAGATATGACTCCATTTCTTTAAATGTTAAATTTCATTGGCATAGAATTAAAAGTTTTAAAATTACATTGATTGGAAAAACACAGCAGTTCATAGTTCCAGTTTATTTTCTGAAGGCTTAGAACAGATTAGCATTAGTCAAGTTAAATCTAAAGGCTTGAAAATAAAGACATTCATGTGAGTAAAAATATCACTGGGAAATTTCTGCAAGAATAAAAAAACTGTGCAGTTTGCAAGCATTTAGCACTAATTAGAGACTTTGTAGTAAAATTACTTAAGCTGTCTTCACTCTGGAGTGGATTGTTGTTGGGAATGTAGTGACTCCATCTCCACCTCCATAGGCTCCTCGGTTAGCGGCCGAGTGAACGGGGAGTTTCTACTCTCTGGTTGTTTGCTGCTGGCTGGGGACGACTCGGTGTGATCGCTCATCCTCGGGTAGAAAGGACCGACCAGCCAGTTGAGCGGCGTGTTGTTGACCAGGTAATCCATGACATTGTCCAGGGACTCCTTCATCTTGCCCAGCTGGACCCTGCTGCTGGTTAACACGCTGTCCGGCAGGTCTCTCAGCACCTTGGCTCGGCTGAAACCGTTGTACACCTGTGCTGCCGAATGGCTGAGGGACAGCGCCTCCTGCTGGATGTGGTTGGGGAGTCCCTTCAGGCCGGAGACCAGAACGAGGCAGGTGGTCTGCAGCTGCTGGGTGAGGGAACGACCGAGGGCCAAGGTGCGAGACTCGATCACCTGCAGCAAGAAGATCATTTAAAATTAACCTTTTTGGTTAGTCTTTTAGCAGTTTCATAATAATAATTGCCTTGAAGTAAAACCTACAACAAATATTTGCAAATGTATAACTAGCATATGAGAACCAGTCATAAAACAAATATTAAACTGGTATGAAGAAAAAACTGCTTCAGAAGCGGAAGCAGTTAACATCTGAGGCAGGAATGTGTTTTAGCCCTAAAATACTTTTAACTGCAAAACCCCAATGTTATACTGAAAATGTAAAAACATCTAAAATTTGAATGTATTTCTTTAAAGAAAATACATGTTTAATATTGTCTTTACCCAATCCCACAAAAATAATGCTATCAGTAAACAAAATTTATTTATTTTTTATCTCAAATGTTATTTTCACAGCTAGATCATGTCTCTCTAATAAAAGGTTAGTTTATATTTTTACAACGGTGTGGCAATAAATTTTAGTGACTTTAATTAAATGTAAGCCTTTTCAAACATGCTAGATTTAAAGGCTCTAAGGGAGTTGGCTCTGCCTCCCGTTCTGGACCTAAATCCTCTTGGAACGACTACTAAACCTTCATGATGCAACCAAATGTCTTGTGCAGCCTAATAAATGGTTTCATGTAAGACGTGGCCAGGACACTGAGAGTTTCATTAATTATCCGTACAGTTTTTACATGAAGTCCTAATGTGGTGAGAAGCCAAAAAGGATAAATGTGTTTTTCCTCAAGGCTCCAACTGTTAGCCACCTGGCTTGATTTGTTTAAATTGAAAAAAAATTGTTCAAATCAAAACAGGGATCCTAATTGGTTGGCTTCCTGTGTGAATTACCTCTGCATGGTGACCATTCTCCTGGGTCTGAGTACCAGATTTCCACGGGACCAATGAGTTCAGCTTGTTGTTCACCATCTGGTTAGCATTGTTGATGTTCTTTCTGCTATATTCAATCTAGAAAGAGCAAAGATTAAATCTTAGAATCAGCATTTTTTACACTTAAGGGAATAATTTACATCGATTCTCGTAGTGTGTAAGAGTAGAAGCTGTTAAAGTCTCACCAGGTCGACAGTGGAGTTGAGCTCAGAGATGAACCCCATGCTGCGCTCCTTGCCCTCCTGTATCCTGGCCAAGGCCCTGGTGTACGCTCTCTTCCTCAGCTTGGTGGACAAGCAGCCCAGGCGGACGTAGTAGCTCTCTTTATTATCAATGCCTTTCACAGCTTTAGCCTCCAGCTCTGTCACAAGATGAGGGGAAACAAAAACACACTATATTTAGGTGCCACAAGCCACTCCATACAGTATGTGGTGCTTTTAGTCATGAAAGTAATAAATCAGTGTTAGAACGCCTGAGCTTTAAATCCTTGAGAACAACTCTGACCACAGTGTAGCAGAGTCTCAGTCTGAATTACTCTTCATTGTGTTGCTGGTGGGGGGAAAAAGCAGCTAATGCACATTAGCATTTATCTGATAAGCCCGGTTTTCTGGGAACCGAAGTTAGCTGCCTGTTAATATCTGACCCATGATGCAGCTTTATGTAACTGCAAGATATTTTTTTTAAGTTCTTTACAATGTTGGAACTTCATTGCTCATGGTGGCAGCATGTTGAAGTAGCTCTTCAACATGCTGTTGTTCTGATTTGTTCTTATAGATTTTAGTTCTTTAGATCTTTTTTTTTTTTTGGTTGAGGCGTCACATGTTTGGACATTTATTCCCTCTGGTTTTGGATAATGTGCAGCTGGAGGGATTTTTGGTCTCAGTTTTTTTTACTTTTGAACAGTTATGATACATAACTATGGCAACAAGATACTGTTTTGACAATATAACAATTGGGCGCATTTGATTTGCATCTCAAACACACATTGCATTTTTCTTTTCCCTTCATAACTACTGTACATGCTGGTCCATCACATGCAATTTCTGGTTGCAACGTGACAAAACATAAAACTGTAAAGGTGTCTGAATATTGTTTTCCCAAGTATTTACCCAATAACTTCCACTCACCATGCTCCTCCTCTGACAGAGGCAGATACTGCTCCACCAGGCTCTCGGACGTAGTGAGGGCCGTGTCCATTCCGCTGCTGACCAGCTGCACCACTCTGCTGTCCAGCATTGTGTTCACACTCCCACTGACGGCAGCCTTGGTCCTCTCCATCCCGTCCTGGACCGCGCCCCGGGTCTTTTCCACCACAGTGCTCAGAGTGTCAGAGACGGTGCCCTTGGCTCCAGAGACTTTTCCCGTCATAACATCCTTAGCGGTGGTTACGACATCCTTGGCGCTGGAAACAATCTGGGGGAAAAGAGAGATGGGGAATTTTTATTTTTTTAAATGATTGAAGCCAAAAGTGGAAGGTTATGGAAGAAAAGTTATGGGTCAACATGATCAATGCTTTTTGGGGAGATTAGCTCACATCAGTATTGTGCAACTGGGCTTGTTGCCATACCTGGTCAGAGGGCTGATGGAGGATTGGCAGAGTTTTCTCAATCTTGTCCAAACCTTTGCAGGCCAGGTCATTGGCAATGGCAACTGTAGATGGAGCAAAAGAGACAATTTATCGTGAGACATTCTGAAGCAAAAAAGTCACGATAACTTGAGCATCCCTTAAACTTTTTCACATTTTCTACTTTATAACCAGCGATATGAATGTGTTTTAGTGGGATTTCACTATAGACCAACATAAAACAGTGCATAATAGAAAAGTGGAGGCAAAAAGTTACATAGTAACATGTAACAAGTTACATGTAACAGTAGTTACATGTAACTACTGTAACTACATTTGTATTTTAGTCCAGTTTACTTTGATATGCCAAAAATAAAACCCAGGGTAACGACTTGTTATCTAAGTAGTTACACATCCAAAACCAAAAGGTTTTATGTGGAGAATAAATAACACTGCACCAATCCCCAATAATGTTACATATGGTTGTGGCTGCATCATGCTGTGGTGATACTTTATATGTTCTGTTGTGAAAAAGATAGGTGTAGCTAAATCATGTCTAATCCTGGAAAAACACTCGTAAAGAGATTGGGGTGCAGGTCAAGCTTATATGTTAAATATTTAAAAAACCAGCCACTTTGTCTTGTTTCATCAAAAAAATCCAAATTAAATACTAAATTTGAAGAATTCTAGATTAAGTCCCTAATTAGTGCTTAATTCTAGGGATTAAGAATCAGGAGTCTGGGATAACCATCTTGTTTCAAATTCTAGTGATGTGACTCAGCACTAAAAACTAAAACCCTCCAGGTTTTAGTTTGTGTTGCTTGCCCTTTAATCTCTCTTACTCTGAGGTTCCAGCTTGCCCATGATGGGTGAGGCCGTGGTGAGGGCCACAGAGGTGATGGTGCGGACCCCTTGCTCTGCAGCCTCACACACACTCCTGATGTAAGGATGGTTGTCCTTGGTGTTTGAGTACACACTGAACACCAGGCTGTAGGTGGAGCTCACCAGAGGGAGGCTGGCTACCCTCTCCACCACACTCTGTGAGCAAATACAGAGAAACACAATGTAAATCAATTTCTTAACACTGAATGAGTGATATTGTTACAGCAACAACATCGCTAGTCTTTACTAAACTCACCTGATTTGGCATAACTTCAGCTGCTGCCATTTCTGCTCTCAGAAATCTGCAAAAACACATATTTAGACTTACTGTAACAACTTTTCTTCTGAAGAAATACAAAAAAAGCAAAACCGTTATAGGAATAAGCAGTTACTTCCGCAGTACGGCGTTTCTTAAAAGCAGTTCCCGTATCTGTTGTAAATACCACAGCTAAAAACAGGTTGGTTCTCAATAAAGTGTTTTAAACACTTACCGATTAAAGGCGAGATATAACTCACAAAAGTCACTTTCTTCAACCGGATGATGTGAACGAACCAACGGCTGCCGTATTTATTCGCTCTGAAAAAAGATATCGCGAGAAGAGGTGTGGCGCTGTGACGCAATGATTCTAGAACAAAGGTGACGAAGAGAAGGTGGAATGAGAGAGTAGTTGGGGATTTCTTCTGAGGCAACAATGGCGACTCAGCAGGTTGATTTCATGAACTTTCACCTGTCAGCTAACGTTCAAAGCGATGACGAGTGAAATATTTTGACATAAAAAATGTGAATTTTTAACCATGACGTCAGGTCATGGTTGGGAGCTTGTTTTCTTTGTTGCATTTTTCTTTTATTTATAAAGTTGAAAGTCAAAGTCACTGATGTTGCCACATTTTTACACACACTTGTTGAAATAGGTTTTAATGACGTGATAATTTTTTAGAATATGATTTTAATCAAATTAATCTATGTAATAAATAAAACAGACAGATAAATAAAATACTCTCATTGGACATCATCCATGGATAAAAATGTACAGACGTCTTAACATCTTTGTTTCACTTTGGAGGATTGGTTCCTCTCTCCAACCGTCACTGCGTGAAAAGTGGGGTCCACCCTGGAAGTGTTCCCAGTCCGTCATCAGGGAGCACCAGACAAACGACCATCCACCCACCTTGCCCACTCTCCTCTGACATTAAAATGAAGAATCACAAATCACAGACCCTATTTAGTTGACCCACATATTGAAAGTCTATCAAATATTTCTAATCTTCTTCAAATGAAACATCTTACAACTACATTATTAAATGTATTGCTCCTAGACCTCTAATAGACCCAAACACTAGAACATTTTCTTTTTCAAGGTTGTGCTTGGCTCATTCCCTTCCTGACTGAGTTTTAATTGTAACAAATTCTGTTACATAAGTCTAGAAACTTGTCCTCTGGGGATTTTCTTCTCCTGGTTTGAGCTCACAAGCTTCCTAATAACCCAGGTTTGAGACGAAAATCTCCAAATACAGAGCATTAAGACAGAATACTCTGTGAATAATAGTTTAGTTTCTAAGTGTTTCTTCTTATGACTAACAGTAATAGAGTAGCAAAGACCAGTGATCACATTTATTGCTGGTTTGAATCATACAATTACAGCTAATAATCTGACTAAGTATGATGCATGTTTCCTTTTCACCAAAACACTTCTGAAAAGTGTGGTGTACATTTGAGGCTTGCAACATGAGGCTCCAGAGCCATAAGAGGCTCTTTGGACCTTCAGAATCCAAAGAGCCTTTGGATTTTAGCCAGAAAAACTGGCTAAAATATGTTATTTTAGCCAGTTTTTCTGTCTTGCACAACCTAGTCAGTAAAGACTTTGTTAGGGGTGGAGATTATTCAGTTTGAACCACTCCACATATTTTTCTCTCATTTGTCTTCTCTATACTTTTGGTCTTCGTGATGCTAATTGTTCACTAATGTTCTTTAGCAAACATCCGTGGCCTTCACAGAGCACCTACAGTCACAATGAGCTTAAATTATACACAGGTGGACTCTGTCTACTAAAAAGTGGACCTCTTAAAGCAGCTGTCTATATCAGATTTAATTTAGGAGTATAATGTAACAAAAAGTGTCCACATTCCACAGTCAGACATAATAAGACACATTTATCATCCCGTTTGCCTCTCAGTAATCATCAGTAATAAAAGGGACAGTGACTGCAAAGTTTATAACAGATTACCTTTTTCTGTCCGTGTGGCCCAGTAAGCTGCGTGCCAGGATGACAGCAGGTTAGCTGCTGCAATACAAACTCATAAAAGCATGATTCATGCTCCAGTTCCAAGTCTGATCCCCATCTTTTATTACCCTTTGTAACATTCTGTACAGAATAAAATCCCGTGGTTTATTTCAGGTTATAATCAGTTGCTTAGAACGGAGGGATTTCAGTGTAGCGTACAAAGAAGTGTACAAACTGTGGAACACATTCACTTTTCTGACTTGTGTAGTACACTGTAACATGCTGAAAACTTGTTAATCTCTTTCCTCTTTCTGGTGCATATTTCTGTTTTCATACACATTAATAAAAGTTGAATCAATCATATGTGCAGAATCACTGTTGCTTTGCATTTGGAGGCCAGATGGTGAAACATATGTTCACATTTTAGCTTCTTCAGCTGGCAAACGCACTGGGACCATTGGACTCAATTTATTAGCCTGTAAGTAGATCAAATCAAGCCCATATGAAAATGTTGGCTTCAGAAAACCACAGAGAGTCTGTCAGGATCAAAAATTTAAAGTTTGTTCCGATTTGCTGCAGGATCTAAAACAGAACTCCTGTCTCGTTAATGAACACGTAGCAGGTTGTGACTCCACGTTGTACTGGACGTTGATCGGATCGTGTTTTATGGTACACGTCATGTTCCCTTTATGGCCCAGGTCGGCTTCAATGCGAATCAAAGAGCATTTGATTGTGACTCATTCGCATGACGACGTGAAATCTCAAAAACTTCTGTTTAGCGGTCAGAGGTCTAATACTTTTTTCTACTTTTTTTTACTTTCACTTTGACACTGAAGCAATTAAAATATCACAGATGAAATGAACTGCATTAGACCTGCAGCAGAGATATTAGACAATATTAATATTGTAAGTTTTCTGTTTCTATTTTCACATCATTACTTTGCTCTTCCCGAGTCTCTATTTGCATTTTGGCAAAGCTTCAACCACACTTTACATGACCTCTGACCTTCACTGTTCTTGTACACAGATTTCTTCCTCTTTCTACTTAAAACTGGTGTTTTTGTCAAAGTGGATTCACAGATTAACTGTTGCAAATAACTTTATAACTAAAAATCTTCAGTTCTATACTCAAAACCTGAAGATGAATAATTTTTTTTTTAGGATAACAGTAAATCCAAACATACATCCACAGTCAGAAAAATGACTTAAACCGGGAAGATTTAATGTTTTGGATGACCGAGTCAAAAGTCTGAGGTTTCTCTTGAAAGAAACACAAATACAAAAATTTAATTTGAAGGTATTTCAACAAAGTTTACCAGTAAGGACACTAATGCAACCAGAATAAATTCTTCTTTTTATTGTTATCCTTCAAATATATTTGCTTGTTTTTTAGTTGAATTGTGTGGGATAAAACTTGCTTTGAATTTATTCATTATGATCTAATTTTTTATATCACAAACTTAGCTTTTTGATGGGGCTCCATGGAACTTCTCAGGTTAAATAGTTGAACACTGGATGAATTCTCACTGGAAAACAAATAACAAATCAGACCTGTGTCTTTAAACATATACTTCCAAACAAACTTTTTCACACAATTTATAAAAGTTGGTTTGCAATTGCGTCATATTTCAGCTTTATAAAATGCGTGGATCTCCTAATCCTTGTTTGCACAACATTTTTCATGCAGACCGAAGGCACAGTTCTTTGACTTTCTACCTTGGGTAAATAAAACCGTCAGTGGCATCATCTGGGGTAACTTGAGTTCACTGTCCCCACTCGACTTCCTTCAAACCACACCGACATTGCCACAGTGCAGCCGAAGAAAGACATTCATTTTGTCTCAGTTCTCGTTTCACATCAGATTTACAGGGTGCAGATTCCTGTGGTAAACACTAGGATGTGCCAGAAAATGTGCTGCTTATTTGATCTCACAGTACATTTCGCAATCAACAAGTGGCCCAGAAAAAAGCTTTTAAATGAATTTAGCAATCAAATAAAGTAAAACGGTAGTGTAAAGCTTAGTACTTCCAGATTTAATCCAGTAGATGGCGCCAATGTTGACTGTTTCTGCGAGCACCTACATACGTTGTTCATGTTTTAAACCTTTTGCACATAAATGTTGGTTTTGCAGTGAGCTGTACTTTTTATTTTTGTTACTACCACCTATTAGATAGAGGACAGTAATATTTTTGTAGATTAATTTTAATATGAGCTGCACATTGCCGCAGTTGCTAGAGTCTTGCCACAGGAAGCCGCTGGGTTCAAATCCTGGCTTGGCGTCTTTCTGCGTGGAGTTTGCATGTTCTCCCTGTGCCTGCGTGGGTTATCTCTGGGTACTCCGCCTTCCTCTCGTAGTCCAGAAACATGAATTTCAGGTTTTTGGAGAATGACTGCCTAGATCTCTGGAGGTTTAAATCCGCAGAATCATATTTTAGGAGAAACACATTGAGGACCATTGAACAATGAAAGGAAAGTCAGTCAGACCTGTGTCCTGTGGGTTCTGCTGGTGTGCAGCTGGCATGGCGGGTACAAGAGAGTCTGTACCCTCAGGGACTGGAGATCAATCAGCTCCATTGTGCCCTCTGAGACAGGCAGATGATCTGGGCGGTGAGCCAGCCCTCCTGGCTGGGTAACAGATACCTGTGGGCTACTGGGAAAGTGTCACACCTCAGGATCACACACAGCGAGAGACGCTGCTGGAAGACAGGGAGCAGACAGGAGGAGAGCGGCTGTCCTTTCAGGCTTTGAAGATCACAGGGGAATGAGGCTGAGATCTGGCTTTAAACCTGAGAAGAAATATGACTCACTGATGGTCCGCTCTAATATTAAATGTTACAACCTCAAACCCAAACTCTGTTGTAGATGTATTTTATCCACCCTTAAAGTGACAAATGCAGTAGAAGCTAACTAAAAAAACAAATCTGATCTGGGGAAAACAATTGTAAACTAATGCTTTGATTGTAGAATCAAGACTGAGTATCAAAATGAGACAGGAAGAGGATTTAGGTGACTTTGAAAGTGGCATCAACTCTTTGGTTAACAGAGAATCATCAAAGAGAGAGGAAATATCCAGCAAACGATAGAAGTGTGGATGAAACATAGAAGGCCTGGTTAGAGATGATGGATGCCATCTATCTACTTCATCGTACAACATGTCATGGTTCAGAGAATGTAATATATGGACAGCTTGATTGGAGCAGCTGAACTACTGTTGGCTCTTGACATTTCTCATTCTGAGTTGTGCATTAAGTTGCTGCCCTGGTCGGTTGAGCCTTTGTTGACAAGCAGTTGAACAAGTGCACCAAACAACATAGCAGCTTAAAGTTAGAGTTGGCGTTCATTAAGATTGCCCTTTGTCACAGATTTTGTTTATAGCCTTTGTGGAGAGACTTGTAAGGCACAGGAAAGGTGTTGAGGGATCCGTTTTGGTGGTCATAGGATTGGGTGTCTGCTTTTTGCAGATGATGTGGTCTTATTGGCTTCATCAGACCGGAATATCCAGCTTTTATTGACCCCGACCTTCAGAAGGTTTTTGAGAGTCAGAACTTTCTAATTTGAAACCATGGTGTTGACAGGAAAAGGGTGAAGTGCTTTCCCTGTGGTTCTGCCCCAAGAGAAGGAAATGTGAAAAAATAATGGATGATTTCTCCACAGTATTCTGTGGTGTTGTAACCACTCCTTTTTATATGAAGCTTGCTATTTATTTAGAAAATAAATTTTCAAAAATAATGAGTAAAGAGGAGAACTTCAGCTACTTTTATACAATTTCAGCTCATGAAAACAGGCAGCCAGGATCTCTTGTCTTAGTCTATTTAAATAATTTTAAAGTACATTGTAAAAACTTCAGAAAAATCCATCAGGACTCAGATGTTGGCTGAGTTTTGACATCCTTGTCATATTTTGGGATCTAAATTTGATAAAGCTTCTGTCTCAGCCTGACATTTCCATGTAGAAATGTCCTGATGCTCACCATTTTGAAACGATCATGACTTCAGCCCTTAATAAAAGAAGGATCTGTGCAGACAATAGATGCTTAGCGGGGTATCCAGGACACATTTACAGACAAAAGTCTTGTTAATCCGGGCTCTGGGCACCTGTTGGATGTAATCCTGAAATAATGAGTTTGGCTCATTAGCAAATACTACCATCCACATCTCCCGCTGTGGGTATCGAGTTAAAAAAAGAAAATCAACAACCTGTCAAAGTTGAAATTGTGAAGAAGATGCCGGAGATTGAGATCTTTGTCATTCCTGCGGTATCGCGCCTCAATCCCAGTTCCACCTTAATGATGAGTTCCAGTAACGATTTTTCATTTTGAGAGAACAAAACAAACCCAGAGCTGCAGAATCAGAGGTGTTTGCGCTGGTTGTTGAACACTTAGGGGCAGATGTGAAACAGGAAGACTAGACCCATGTGGCTCCAACACATGACCCTGCAGTGCTTCCACTGGATCCCATCGCAGGGCTTTTTCACAGAACCAAGCCTGGATTAGCAGGCCGGCTGTTGGAGCTGGCAATGAGGGCATCCATTCACTGTTATATTTTCTGTTTGCTGACAACCTCAGCAGGTTCTGGTGATTAAGCCATAATTTAGAGGGATCTGAAACCAAATGTCTAAGTTGAAGCTGTGTTTACAGAAAACAGCTGCTTTAACAGGCACTTAGATGCAATTGAAATAAGGTTTTTCAGCATGTGAGTGTGACTCTGTCTTTGTGCAAGTGTGCGTACATGCGTGGGCCGGCTTTTTGGGCACCTACACAGACAATCTCTTTGTTTTGGAAGTGTTCGCTTAAGTCTTCGGGGGCAGACGGCAGCCAAGAACAACGTGGGAAAAGAGCAGTACTTCATTTCTACTTTCCATCCGGACCTTTTTTTTTTTATTTTCTGGACTCTTTCTGTCAGCTGGTCTCCAAAACATCACCTGGGGGATTGCAGGACTTTGTAGAAACCAGAAGAAACCCAACTTGGACTTAAGAGAAGCTGTAATAAGTACAGAGTGGCAGCTGACAGATGGGACAAACGGTCTGTCATCTCTCTGGGCCCTTTTTCCAACTTCCAGACACTTACTGTGCGGGCACTCGAACGGACCTCTGCTTAGGTGGTCTCTGCAGCCCAGCAACGACTCTCTGTTCTTTTTATTACCACCCACTTTATTTTGCAATCCTCTAAAATAAAGGAGACAAATCATGAGGATTGTGAAGGCAGTCATGCAGATACTTAAAAATTAGGAATGCCTGTTTTAAAGCGTTAGGTGCAACACAAAGTAATCCTCATTTATTAACTAGGATTGTACATCCATCTTAATTTTAAAGTGCTTCAAACTTTCAGAAATATTAACTTATGTCTTGTTCTAGCTGTAGAGCCTAGACAAAAAAAAAATCCCATACCTCCTCTTTCCCCCAAAAAAACAAACAGACAAGCTAAAAAACAGCAACCAATCCTTAAAATTTTTAAATCGTAATCTTGTCCCAATGACGACACAATTGTGTTTTGGAGCTACAATATTCTACAGATCCTTTTTGTTTGTATTTACATAAATTTTTCATGTTTAGTTCATTTTTGGGCAGATGCATTTTTGAAAATTTTCACTCAGAAATAAATAATTTTGGTGGCCTCATGGCAAAGAGTTAGACACCACTGGTTTAATCTATGATGTTCCAACTGAGAAAGTTCTGCCTGTACAAGATTTAAAAGTTTTTTTTTTTTAAAAAAAGTCCTAAGTATTGCATTTCCTTTTTAAAATGCAGCTCCGATTTTATTTTCACAGCACAAAACTGTATCTGGAAAATCTGACAGACGTGTCTCAGATACTGTATCATTACGAGCAAGGTTATTTTGTGTAATCTGAAGCGATAATTTGAAAGATTTTGATCCAAAGTTATTCACCTAACTGGTCAAAGCAATTGTATGAATATTGATCTTAGCTGTGAGCCAGGATTTGTCTGTAATTCCACACTTCTCTAAAGCAGAAAGATTAAACATAAAACCCCAGAGTTCACTGACAAGTTGACTGATCGTTGGCAACATTGCGAGAGAGGGTCCTCTCTGCCGTCTGCGTTTGACTCTTTTGTTGCTGGAAGCCTCCAGACGCAGAGCGGTGGCTCTGATATACCCGACGGAAAAGTAATGCCCGCAGCTGAAACGGATCTGAGCTGACAGACAGTCGGGTTACTGTACCCTCAGTGAGCTTGGCATCCCGCTCCACGGAGGCCTGGCAGTGGCAAAGGGCTTTGGTTTCCCCCTGGAGTCTCAGGCATGAGCAGACACACGCAGAAACGCACACATCCAGCCGGCGTGCCAAATTCCACAGGGCTGTGAAGGCGATCAGGACAGATGAGGAAAGGCAGGCGAGTGGCACTGAGCTGTTCTGAGAGAAATGGACATATTTAACCCCTAATTTGTCCTTTTTTTCTTTTTAAAAGAAATTCTGCAGTGGCTTTGATTCATTCGAAAAAAACAAGTTACTCTGTATCCCATGAGGGTTGTTTTTCCTTCCTGGTGACATATTTGGGAAATTCCTGCCCTCTCTTTGAATATATTCAACAAGTGGCTCTTTGAGGCCCGATGTCACTGATCAAACAACAGTGTTTGGAGTCAGCTTAAGCCGGACAACCAGGTTACTCATGCGTGGGGCGCAGGCCTGCTCCAATGTGTTTAGCCAGAGGAAACCAACACATGTACTGTACACACCACAGTCCCAGGCTTGCCTGTTTGAGTGTTCCTACATGTGAGCCGAAGAGCAGGAAGTGGCACTAGAGTGCTGAACTTTGGTTTGCATTTCTGTTTTGGTCAAATTTGCAGACATCTTCAAAAGCACAAAATGAAACAAAACTCTTTTACAGAGGAAAAATAATATTTAGGGCATCAGATGATAGAAAATATCCAGAGAGTGATGTCAGTGTACAGAAGTGAGAGGACAGAAAGTTAATAGAAACTCAGACAACCCAGAACTATGATTTGTTTTCTGAACGATTCGTTTTGGTTCATGTAAATAATTTGATACAGAAAATAAACTGGTGTAAAAATTAAATGCAAACTGAAATAACTACAGATTAAAAAAAATATTTTAGGAAAGAATTGAAAGATTCTTAGCTGACAGAAATGTTTGTTGAACAAAGAAATGTCATAAATTCAGAACATACAGCTTTGGTTTCTGACACTTGTGTGTCCACATTTGAAAAAATCGTGAATTTGTTCATGTTCTACTTCTTCTCACAGTAACAGAAATCGAAACCCTTTTCGTTATGTTCCTAAAGTGTTCTGCTTCTAAAAAAGGACTGGGACATGTAAAGAAAACAGAGCAAAGACCCTTCAGCTCATCAAAGCAGTCAAACAAAAGATCTCAGCTTAAACACTGTCATTACCCGATGCTTCAACCTCTTATTTGTCGCGCTGGAACACAAAAATCCTGTAAGATGTCTTGAGTAAAGACATGACAGATGCTACTTAGGCTTGTAAAGTCTAAAAATACATCTTGGGGGTGTGTGGGGGTTGATTTTGCAAGTCTGCAGGTGGGATCTTTGAACAAGTGGTCCTGCAGAGCACATCCATCAGTAAGAGTAACATTAACATGAGGACATAGCTTAGCTATGCACTGCCAGTCGCACTGAATGTAAACTATTCATGTCTTGAGGGATTACACACTGCATACTCTGACTCTGAGGGGTGTCGCTGCTGTTCTCAGGGTGCTGCAGGGCGGTCAAAGTTCACCGGAGGACTTCCAGCGGTCTTTCCTCCTCATTGCAAAACTTCACACAATGACAAATGTAAGCAGGGAAGCTTTAAAGGCTGACTGTTATGTAAAATCAACTTTTTGAGCTTTGCATCATGTTTTAATGTTATTTCTTTATCAGAAACATGCCTGGTGTGTTGCTTTTGATTTTTTTAACGCACACTGTGAGGGTCCGCCACCTCATCTTCACCACTCAGCTCCCCCAGACTAGCGGCAGCAGCAATTAGCAAACACCTGGAGAAACTGCCTGTCTTATCACACAAACTACTTCTTAGTCCAACGCGCCTAAGAATCTTGTAAATGGCATAACAGAAGAACATACTTGTGGTTTATGTTTTTTGTTCTGCTCTGGCTCCCTGTGCTCTCTGTTTATTATTATTATTATTTTTATTTTTCATTAAAACTTTCTACATGATCAATTCTCCCAGCTCCTGTCTGCATTTTGGTCCATCCTCAAACTCACACATCGTGACAGTTTTAGCTGCTTTTAAACATTTTCAGGGCTTTTTCAGAAGCTTAACATTAGCTTTGATATACGTTCAGAATCCATTTCCTTTTGGAAGCCCAAACTGTGTCAGCTCTTTCAGTAATATTTGATCAACTTTGTGCAATGAAAGAATTAAACAGCAACCAGCATGATGCTGCCATGGCATTCTTGACTGTTCTACAGTTTGAAAGTCTCTGTGTTTTTGCCACCGTAACCAGACAGATCAATCCTTGTCTCATGAGAAGAGCTAAAAATTCAAGTCAAGCAAAAAGTAAGTTTTGGGATAAGCACTACTTTCATGTGTGCATTAACTTTAGTCTTTACTTATAATTTTGAAGTTGTAAGTTGCATAATCATCCACAGTAAACAAATAACAGCACAAATAAATCTATAATACACCAAATTAATTTCCTTCCTACACATGAGTTGCATTTTTGTGCTTTCTAATAAAAGCAGCAGAATCAAAGCCCCATGTCAGCAGCGGTTCAGGTAGCTCATGCCATACATACCTTTTTTTTTTGTCTCTTAGTAGGCAGTAAGGCAGAGAGCATTTTTAGATACGTTGTTATTACAGTGGCCCTGGATAATTTCAGTGCTGACAGGCCAATCTTGATGCATTACCACTTTGGGCAAAGCTTCAAAGAGCATCACGTCATTTAGCTGAACAGAGGATCAAGGGAACGTAGAGATGCCGCCTTCAGCCGTTACTTATGAAATAATATGAAAAAAAAAAAAAAAATCCCCGAAAGAGGAAGTAGACCATCTTGAGGTCATTTTACAATGATTTAAAAATGAAGACGGGCAAAGTAAGTTCATTTATTGTACTAAAATCTATTTGGGCCTCTATTCAAACCTAATTTGATGCTACATCCAAACCATGTGTAGCGAAATTAAAACTTTGCCTTTTGGGCCCTGCAAGGGTTGAGAGCAGGAATGCTTCATTCCTTTCAGTTGATCTCAGTTCACAAGCAGCTCGATTCAGATAATACTCTTCCTGACCTTAAATGGCCGGCAATGCCAATGGCAGAACTACAAAGACCAAAGCAACTCATGCTTAAGACCAAATCTAAAGCGCTGAAAAGACGGCGAAACACTCAGTTTGGTTCCAACTGAAAAACCTTAAGCTTTTTGTTTGTGTGTTGCAGCAGCAGGTGCAGGACAATGACCTTTTGTTGTTTCATATTTATGAGACAATATTTAAGAAGTTACCTCTTTGGGTGCCTCAGTAAAAGGAAATAATCATGATGGGCTGAGAAGTGCAGCAGAAGTCGCCTCATCTTTTCATAACATGCTTAGATAAATGTAGTTATATGAAAAGTGCAAAATTGTTGACCCTTCCAAGTTTTCAAAGACCCATATCTTCTAATAACCTTCTAAATAACTCTTGAGCAGCTCTTTGAGAAATCTACCAAAGTTTATCTTTGAGTTTGTCTTTGCAACAAGCTGCCTAAACACAACCGGACCACTGTGGCTCAGTGGGCCGAGCAGTTGACTTGCAACTTGAAAGTTGCGTGTTTAATTCCTGCTACGTCCTGCCTGGGGTTGGTGATGAACCTCACATTGTCTTATGATTTGTGTATTGGTATACGAGTATTAGTGAGCGTGAGTGGGTCAAAAGAGCTTTGAGTGTTCAATATGACTAGAAAACCTTCATGCGAATGCAGTCCATTTAAAGACAAACTTTAAGCATTTTCTGAATGCACCACTTGAACTACTAAAAAGATTGAAAGAACATAGTAAAAATTTATGAGGGTTTTAAAACTTTTGTCCATTGTTGCACTTTCCAGTGAGCATAAATTGTCCTAATTGTTGTGCAAATGTTGTGAAATGTTGGAAATGTTTCCAAAGCACTGATGTTCATACATTCTGTGCTTTGGAAAGCTGGTCTCTTTTTCACATTTTATGTCTTTGGTGTATTTTAGTGGGAGTCTCTTTGTTATGCCAACACAAAGCAAAGCATAACTTTGAAGCGACATGCAAATGATGCATGGTTTTTAAAAACTACAAAAAAAAAAGAAAAGAAAAATATGATGGTTGTGGTGTACGTTTTGCAGCCACACCCCCAAGCTCCATCACTATTACACCTTCAGACGTTTTGTGTAGTTTATTCTCAGTTTAAATCCTGCTGTTTAAAGCTGGGTTGATTGTAAAACGTTGTTTTAAGGTACACATTCAGTCCATCATCTGAATGTGGAATATGGCACAACTGCAAACCTACGACAGCACAGATCAGAGAAGAAGCCATGAGCTCATCGTAACTCTATAGGAGCAGCAGAGATACACAGCTCTGGAGGGAGAATCTGTCAAAAAATAACTTTTAGTCACATCCTCCATGAGTGTGGCAGGTACATTGGCAAAAAACAAAAGCAAACAACTACTGCTGAAAGAAAGCCACAAGCCGTGTTGGGGACAGAGCAAACATATAGAAGAGGTTGCTCTTGTTAGTTAAGACCAACATTGATCTTGAAAATGCTGAAATGCAGAGAACATTGTCCTGAACATACGATTTCCATATCAAAACATGGATGGACTTAAATACAAGACAATTATGGAAGAAAATCTGGTAGGTGCTGCAAAAGAGTTAAGACCGGGATGGAGATGCCTGTGTTAGAATAGCCTAGTCAAAGCCCAAACCTAGATCCAACAGAGAATTTGTGATGACGTTCACAGACTGAGAAGATCTGGTTAACTTTAAGCATCTTAGAATACTGAAAGACCTCAAAGACTTTGATGTGCAGTTTGGTAGAAAGATCTTTCTACAAAGTATTCTGAATCCAAATGAACAGCCCTCTCTTTTATGACTTTAATTTGTAAGAAAAAAAATCAAAACCACACATTATTTTCCTTCCTCTTCGCAATAATGCACTTTGTGTTTGTTCATCATAAAATCCGTTGAAGTTCGTGGATGAAATGTGTCAAAAAGTGGAAAGGTTCAAAGGGTTTTTTGCTCAGCACTCTGTATGTCTGTATGTTTGGAGCTCTTCTGAATGCCTTCGCTGCTTCCTCTGAGCTGTTGTGACTGGTCTGGCCTTTCTGAGCTCCAACTAAAACAAACAGTCCTGGGCACAGACAGACAAGTGGTAGAAAAGAGTCCTTTGTGATACCAGCCATCGAGGACGTCCATTAAAATGACTGGCAGCTTAAACACATTAGCGGAAAAGAAAAAAAGCATCCCTTCAAGTTCGGGCAGCGCGTCAGGCGCGTAACGGAGCGTGTTTCTTTAAGAATGTAAGGTGGGTGAGCCCCTCTCCCTGACGCACGCCTGGCATGCAAACATAAATTTAGCAGCAACGTGTTTGCTGTTGAGGGGAACCAAATATCTGGAAGCGACCGCGGAGTGTCATGTCGTCTCCGTCCTGTCTTGGCTGACTTTCACCTTTTCCTCCTCCGCTTGGGAGCCGGAGCCCACCGCACCGCAGAGCGGAGAGCAAAGCAGAGCAGAGCAGAGCGGACCGCTTTCTGGTTCTGAACAGAGAGCCGAGACATTCAGAGGCGTCACTCAACATCTTGAAATTACTTTGAGTCTGTTTGCGTCCGAGATGATGAGTTGGAGCGGCTCGTGGACGGCTGGACTGCTTCTCCTGGCTGCGTGCGTGAAGGTAAAACCCACAGCGCTTTTCCCCCCACATTTATGCCCCAGGCACTGGAGAAAGAGGCGCGTCATTTCAGTTTGACAGGATTTACTGAAATCATGGAGAAATGAAGCACCTGCTGCTTTAGTTCTTTTTGTCATAGTTAAAAAAAAGAAAGAAGAAAAACATTATCTAATACTTATATAAAGATTAAGAATTATACAGTAGTTAGTGATGAACTTTTCCCCCTTTTGAGTCAATGTCAGTGTTTCACATTAAAATCCTAAAATATATATTTTTTCCACAATATCCCCAGATGAGGCTGAAAGCCTGAGACTGCTGGTGTGAATAAATAAGAATAAGGTTAATCTGGAAAGATGAGTCAGATGTGGGCTACATTTTCAGCAAATGCACAGAAAATGTGGGAAAATCATCAGAAACCAACATCTAAAAGTTTAAATTTATTAAAACAATAAAACAGATGAATACAAAAAACAATATCCATAACATTAAATAAAAAAAAAACTCTCCTCAAGCCAATTTTAACAGTGGCTTATAGGCTTTGATCTGCTAAATTATTTATAAACCTTTGAAGAAATAAAATGAGAGCAGCTTTTTCAAGTGAAGTTTCTCCTGAAGCAGATTCCAAGCTGATGATCTGTGAAACAAAAAGCTTTTTTTCTTTTCTTCTTCTTCTTCTTCTTTTTCTTCTTCTTTTTAACTCTAGGAATAGTCAAGAAAAAAAAAATCTGCAATAAATAACTTGCATAAATGAGATCTTTGAATGCTGTTTTAGTCGACTGATTTGGCTGGTCCCGATGCCGATATTTAGAAATCAATTCAATGGACAGACATGGATCTAATTTGTTTGCTTGTCTTAAAAACAGTGACACCATAATTATTGATAGTGATTCTATCTTTGTACAACCCTTTTTTTGGCAATAGGACAACACTTAGCCTACAACATTTCATAAGATCGGAGCATAAACAGAGCGGGATCTTTGACTGTTCCTCTTATGATCTCCCTAGTGGTCTTCTCTTGTCTCTCTTTCTAAAACTCAGACTGACCAAAGCACTTTGTTCCTCATCCAGCTTTGTTTGTCACATTTCCACTTGTTTTTAACCGTACATACAAGTTTGAGAAGAAGCTACTGTCCTGCTGACATTTTATGACCTAAAAGGATCAACAAATTGTTCTCTGCTTGAATGACATCTATAATCTTTGCCATTTTGAAGACTGACTGAGAGAAATGTGGTTCTGTGTCATGACGTGTTATCTATTGATATTGATCACGTCATATTGAGACAGTGAATAAATTCTTTCCAATGAGGATTTTTGTTTTTAATTTAACTCTGATGAATATACCTTCTAAAATATTATCATGTATTAATTTCAGAGCTCACAATCTCTGAGATAAGGCTGCTCTCGTACTGATGTCTGCACAACAACTATAGTTCTCCTGAATATTTTTCCTCTCACAGCAGCACCTAGAAAATGACTCTGTAGCTTTTATCCTCAAGTGGTCAACAGATGACTGTTGCTCCCATCTGCACGAGGCGTGAGCGTGCAGCATGAGTCGGCACACAGCAGTGCACCGCCTCGGGATGGGGTGGGATATGGAGGTCAAGGGGTCAACAAGTGAACACCTCTGCTCTTCAGTGGCCTTCTCCTTTCGTCCGTCTGCAGTTGCTGCATTACAGAATGGCAGAAGAATGAGATTGCATCCAAGTGTGGCTCCTGAAAGTTGTATTTGTTGGTATGGGGGCCAAATTTCCCGTTCCTTCATCCCTATATGGAACAGACTTTCTTTTGTTGTTGCCATAATAATGTGCCTCAAGCTGCTTTTGAAGCAGTTCTTTTTCTTGCTTATGTAAAAGGGGCAAAAATTTTTATTTAAAATGTAGCTGCAGCAAAAAAATTTAATCCATGATTTTTTTTTATTAGCTCTGTCCTCAGTTTAATTCAGATTCAGGGGCAATTTCCAGCCACTGCACTGATTATTTGCCGTCTCCTACAACAGTTCAAGAATAAATTAGGACAAAACAACAACATTTAAATCAAAATCTACTTACCAAAATGTTAGACGCAAAACAAAGTGATCATCTTTCTTTTCCAAGCTTTCTGGTTTCCTTTTATTTTCTTGGTCTGCTCATTGACTTGAACTCTAAAGTACACCTTAGTTCATCCAAATCTTCTTTTAATTGCTGCATTAAAATTTGGTTAAATACAGCAAATGAAGACTGACCTTGGTTCGGTTTTTGTTGCTGAGAACAGACAAAATATTTTTTCAGTTTTCTTCAATTGAGGCCAAAATAATAAGCAAACTGGATGCCTTTCATTTAACAGGAAAAATGTGTTAAAACAGAAGTTGTGGATCTACGATCCCGTTCCTACAAAAAAAACCCCGAAAAAAATGATTTGTTGAATTAAAGTAATTTATGTTTAATGTATTTTTCAAATAGTAAAAAAACAAACAAAAAAATCACAATATTTTTGCTAATTTTAGTTTTTAGAAATAATGTTTTTTGGCCCAGGATTACTTTTGAGCTGATGATTTTGACTAAAAGATGGGACGTGCCTCCTGTATGCTATCAGGAGGCACGTCCTGATAGCATACAGGACGTGTTGTTTTAGTTTAACTTGAAAGCTATTCATTTAGATTAATTGGTTTCAAAATTTTAATGTTGCCGTGACCAACCTCAATAATGTTATAACGCATACATTTGAAGAAGGAGATCAATGATGCTTCAATGACCAATGATAATTTATTGTGATCTTCTCTGTGGTTGTGTCATATCTTAGTTTATTCCTTTGTGTTTAGTTTCCCTTCTGAGTTTATTCTCTATTGTCTGTTAAGATCCTTTTGTGTTTCCTTGGCTCCGTTTCCTCTCACAGCTGTTCCACATTCCTCAGATTAACTCACCTGAATCCAGTGTCATTCTCCTCCCTTCCCTCAGTGTATAAACACTGATCTTCACCGGATCTTTCAGATACACTGAAAGATCCCGTTCTCCTTCTGCTCTTTTTGTATTTTTTTCAATAACTATTTTTACTGTTATTCTTTGTATGCATTTTGGTCCTACTCCTAATTGACAAAACATGACAGAGCTTTTGACATGCTTCTTCTAAATGCAAGTAATATTTATTAATCTGGAATGGTCCCGTCAGGGTTCTGACTTGAATCTGATGGAGAATTTGTGGAGGAAGCTAAAGATTAGGGTGATGCATTTGGATATCTTCCAAATGCAAATGCTTGAAAATCAACTCCAAGGACAATCATAGTACCAGTGGAAACATGGGAAATGCTGGTCAGAAGTTATAAGAGTGGATTAATCACTGCAAAAACCAGATTGAAGATTAAGAAGAAGGATGTAAATAATTGCAACATGCTATTTCTTTTACGGTAATGTAAGTAAATTTGTTTCTCCCCCCTAAAACAGCTCCATTGTTTTACTACCTTGTGAAAAATGCCTGAAAGAAACTCTTTGGTTAAATGTAAAATCTTTTTCTAATAATTTGGGGCTCACCAGCACATCCAGCCTGGTTGTAATGTGACAAAATGTGAAGAGTTAAGCAGTCAGAATGCTTTCCCAAAACGATGTACGTTAACATTCGTTTTTCAGATGAAACGTGCTTCAAATTATACGGCTTTGCAGAGTAACTGGTGAATTACATCGTGAATGGCTTTCCACATGTGATGGACATAATTCAGCCTTGATTGCAGCATATGGCTGCCACACTCACTTTACCACATGCTTCTTCACTAATAACTCCAGTGGAATTCGAAAGGAAATTAGCCACAAAAGCAAAAGATTTTGATGTTTATTCAAGGATACGAATCCTCTCTGCTTCCTAATGCAGCTGAGCGCGGTGAAGTCTGCAGGATTGGGAAGCTTTGAGATCTAATGGCAGGATTAAGTGGGGTCACGACGCTGAAATGGTCCCAAGAGAGAGAGTCCGTCAGCACTAACATCTCTTGTTCTCTGTGGCTCGATCGCCCCATCATAAAGACCGCAAACTATCCAATTAGTTTTTATGAGTGGCTTTGTTGTGAAGGCAAGTGGAGTGGGAAGTGAATTAATTTTGAGAGGGATTGGTCCCTCTTGAGGAGTAGAGGAAAAAGGCTCTATGGAACATCTGGCCTGTGATGGATGAAGCAAGTTTTTGGAGTGTGTTAACAAGCCTGAGTGTTTTCAGTTACACAGCAAAAGCCTTCAAACTCATCTCATTGTTCCCATCTGGGCTTAATCTGTAGAGTGAGACTGAGGATTTGTTGAATGTGGAAGTCTGCGTGCATCTGTGCGCTCGCAATCCTATTTCTCGACCAAGCACAAAATTAGCCGCACTTAACTTGCAAAAGTAACCCGAGAATTATTTTTTTATTTTCATGGACGACTCTCATGGTATTTGGCGTGGTGGCATTTCTTCCTCCGTGTGCCACGCAGGTGTGCCAGCATGCTGCTCTTTCCATCTGTAAATGCAGAAAGCAGACATGCGTCTCTGTAGAGCAAAGCCAAGTAGCTTCACTGGGCTCTCAGCGGGCCGATGAAGGAAAAGTCCTGCAGAACAGAACAACTGACTCCACTGTCTTCGGAAAGTCTTTCCAAAATTGCATTGTGTAACATTTTTTATTTCTCTTAATCCCTGTTCCAGCTGAAGTCATATGAAACCTGCCGTTTTTTGTCTTTCATTTCCAGAAGCCGATTTCCCTTCCGCCCTCCACTTGCATCAAAATCATCTGCCATTTGGTGAAAGTTTTCTTTAATTTTTCTTTCTTGTGGAAATCAGAAAATTGCTGCAATTCACATGTCTTGAAGCTATCTATAATGGTGGAGTCAATTGATAGCTACCATAACCTCCAGTAATCTAAAGACAAGATGTCAGTACAAGAAACAGGATATTTATAGTAGTACTCCCTCAAATAGTATTTAGTTTTGTAATGGCCCCCAAAGACCACCGTTTCACTTCTTTCTTTATGAAATGTAAACAAAAATGGAGTGGCGTCAGATTTTAGCAGTTGCAGAATTTCTCGTCTTTGGTAAAAGAGCACAAGTCATTTTTCCCACTAGGTCCAGATTTGTGTGTTTGTTTTGATTGTATTTACCCAGAATGCCCTGTGCTATAGTTCGCTTCCTGCTTTTGGTCCGCTTAGCATTCACGTATGCATTTGAACTGGACCAGAGTTCACTACAACAAAAAATCCTGTTATATTTTTTTGATTTGTATCAGAGTTCGATGGCACAATGTGTTTAGCAAATGAAGAAAATCATTGTTTTACAAGCTGACATAAAAGAAGGAAAAGTTTTGTTAAATTTTTTTGTTTTGTTTCTTAAGTGCAGCAAAAAAGGTTGTATATCTGGTTTTGCAGCATATGTAAATCTCTAGCTTCAAATGTACCGGACTTGTCAATAGGAAGGTTGTTGCTTCACTAGGTTGATGTCTTCTGTTCTGGATCCAGTATTAGTCGACCAGAACAACCTATATCCACATCAAGTACACTTTTCTAACAGACATATTGCATTGGTCATTATAAAATGCTTTCATATGTTCTTCTAAATAGAAATAGTGATGTCTATGATATGGTTTAGCAAGAAAATGAAAACATTTGGAAAATATGGGCGCGTTGCTTTAGCCCTGAGAGCTGGTGAACAAAGTGTTCCTTATGAAATTTTATGCAATGTGGAAACAACTTTTGGATATAGCTGCCTCCATTCTGAAGTCCTGCAGAAGTAATATTGTTGTTTATCTTTCCATCACTTGGTGCTGAACTCTAATAACACGCTGCAACTGAGTGCCCAGAGTGGCTTGTGCCAGCAAATGGCATAACTTACTGGAATCAGGTTACAGTTCTTTGCCAGACAGTAAACAGGACGCCCTACTACCCAAACTTCAGTGTGAAAATGCAACTACAGTTTTTGTGGTCTAAATAGATAAGCAAGAAAATCTGCTTTACTTTAGGAGGCCACACATTTGAATTCATTTAACTGTCATTTATAAAGCGTTACCAGCAGATGGCAACGTCACAGCAAAGGCGTCTTTTGTCTCCCGCTTTGCTGCTCACATGTCCATCACAGGGTTGGGTTCATTGTCGTTTTGCAGGTGGTTGCCCCGTGTCCATGCTCGACTCCCTCTGAAGCCCATCGCCAAAGTATTTGTTCCTTCATCATGAGGTTTATTTGTTGTTGCCGGGCTTGAAAGCTGAGCCTCTGGCGTTCTCTTCCTCTGACGAAACATCCTGGGCTCCATCTGCATCGGGCCGCTATCCCTTCTATCATTGTGACTGAGAGCGGTTGTTTTTATCCCGTTGTGTATTCTGGGGCTTCAGTTTAAACTTCATCTGCAGGGGCCTGATGAAACCCTGCGTGTTTCATGTGGACTGCACATTTCTCATGCTAATCTGGAAAGAGCCCCGCAGCTGAGCAGCTCTGCCTCGACGTGATCACATTCATCTGTTTGCTCCGTCCTGTCCCGGCCTTGACCTCAGACACGATCCTGTGGTGGTATTAGGAGCGGGTTGGGCTGGAGATGCTAACAAGAGGGGAGATGCAACGTTGGATTCTCCTGAGGCTCTTAATTAGAGGGGAGTTGCAGGTGGGAGGTTTTTGGCATCTAACGTGGAGAGATGAAGGTCAAACTGACACTACAAAGGTAAAGCCAGAAAAACATGATGATAGAGGCAATATAATGTCTATGTAGAAGTCAGTCTTACCAAATAGAATTGTGCAAAGGCCTAAAATTCACTTTACCTTTGGAGTTTCCATAATTTCCTTTTGGAAGTTTCTTTCCAGTGTGCCTTTTCCAGTATAATCCAGTCAGTTTTAAATGGGATTCTTAAGGCTCCTTGTTACTGATTGCCTGTTACAAAGATGAAGTTTGTTCTAGTTTCTTAAAATAGGACAGATAAACCATCTTGAGATGCATAAAACTGTGTATTAGCACCAAGGTGATTCCCAATGAGCTGCTAGTTGAAAACTTTGATTTAAGTAATTGATCATCTGCCCAAACAGAAATAATATTTAATGTTATTTATCTTCATAATCTTCCAAATATTTTAAAACAAAAATGGATAAAAATGACAAGTTATAGTTTAGGTTGGCCTAAGGTGTTTCTGACTTTGGAAACTAAGCATGAGGAAATTAATACTTTGTTTTTGTAGTTTGATGTTTACCTTGCTTGACGCCACTGATACGGGTATTTTAGCGGCTATCTGGCGGGATATGTTTTCTCAAACTGAGAAAATATAATTAATGTTGTTTTTGTGCTGTAATTATATAGCTTTTAAATATGGTTCACCTGCTTCATTTATCCAACTTATTCATTTTAAAGTCAGTATGTTATGGTTGAGTTCAATAGCGGTGCAGTAAATGAGGAAAAAGGTTACCAAAGACCTGAGAGGAGCTTGAAAATCCTAAAAAACTATTGTTTAACATCTTTAAACAATGTACAATGAGGTCAGGTTCTTTGGAAGTAAGATTAACGGCACTAAATGATACAAGAAAGCAAGAAAGTTGCTTGGTTTTGTAAATGAGGTCGTTCAATTTAAGCCATTTCAATTTATTTTTGTAGCAGCAATCACAACAAACATCCATTTAGATAGTTTGATCCAAATTAAATTCAAATCAATCCGACCACATGGTTAGATTTAGATCCAATATATTTTAGGGCTGAAACAAATAATCAAATTAATCAGTTATTGGAAAAAATTGCCAACTAAATTTGTAAATGATTAATAGTTAACTGGAGTAGACAGACTCAACTAAAGCATTTGAGTTGAAAAACCTTTACCTGTAAATATGACATAAACAAATATGCAAATAAAGGATAATAGTGAAGAAATTATTTCACATAATGATGTAAAATGAAAAGAAACAAGAAGAATCACAGTTAGAAAGATGGTCAGTGTGGCATCCAGCTACCCAAGTCTGTAAGAGTTCAAAAACATAAAAATATGTCATAGATATAGAAGTGCAAATTAGTAGTTGAGTTCCCCTTTAGCAAGTACAAACAAGTGTGTTATTAATGGAGTGATGATAATTTGTGTTTAAGTTACAGCAATATAAGAAATGAATGCTAAAGACAAACAAATGTCTGGATGCCTAAAAAAAATGAGCACTATTAATGGAGTGAGAGGGGAAGTTCGCAGTCCAAGCAGGGACCATTGACATAAAATAAAGAAGTGGAACTGAAATATTCAAGCGCTTCTCCCTGGACAAAGCAGAAATGCAGTAATTCCAGATCCACTCACTGGTCGACAGGCATGACAAACAAATAAAAAGACAGTTATCTCATTCCCTGATCTCATCCCTTTGGGAGAAGGAGATTGCACACGAGTTAGAGAACAGTTAGCTGTAAAAGAAATAAATAATGAATGGACCCCTGGATCCAGTGGAAACATGGCGGAGGGAGGGCCGTGCAGCAGCGCGGCGCTCTGAGAGGCGGTCCGCGAGGGAATCGACACGGCTCAGTGTTTGCAGAGCTAATGATGCTTCCTGGTGTTCCCACATCTGTTTCCCTCCACGGCCACATGTGCTTTGAGTAAACGCTGGGCGGCTACGACCAAACAACACGGCCCTGGTTACAAATGAGGTGCTGTTAGGATTACAGCGCATACGTCCACAGAAGCAGAGCGATGAGCATGTAACCATGCAAAGTAGGTGTGCCACTCTCTCCTTTGGAAATGTTCATGCCTTCGAGGTCCATATTATTCATTAATGTGCTCAAAATTTTGATTCAGGACAAATGTATACTAGAAAGTTATTACAGAAAAGCTATGCATTTGTTTGTTTGTAGTGTTGAAGTCAACATGTGTCATTGCCAGGTTTTTCACATTTACAGATTTTAATTTACGGGAAATTTGAATAGAAGGGGATTATATGAAATACCATTTATATGTGTAAGAAAAATCTTAGGCAACTATAAATCCTTTTTTGTACGTGGACCAAATTTATCTTGACTTGACCAAAAAAAACAACAAAAGAGCTTATGACTTTCTATTAAATTCATATTTGCCAAGATTAAGGCAAGAAGATTAATAACTGTCTCATCTTAATTATGAGTAATCTGCTAATTAGTGCAGCTCAAAGTGTGTTATTTCTGTGTCTTTGTGAATATTAATCAAACGAGTTGCAATTATTAGATTAGTGGGCTTTAGGGGAAGCTTTATCAAACTTTGTTATGTTTGGCAAGAGTCAAACAAGCTGATATTATGCCGTCTCCTTTATCAAAGCTAAGTAACTTGTGGAGATGAGGTATAAAACATCTGATCTAACTTTTCTTTTCCTCTGAGGGAAAAGTAGTGTGGCAACAGATGTAAAATAAATTCATCTTTTTTCGCTGAAAAATGTTGGAAAAATCCCACCTATAATTTGAGTAAATTTATTCAGCGGGGAAGTAATTACCATATTAAGTCATATTAATGGTATCTTGATTTTATTCATACTTTAATCTAGTCTTAGAACTATGAACTAGTAAACTATTGCTTCTTGTGTCCTTGGGTTACAAATATGAAATATAGGCCCATTCATCTTAGACACTCTTCAAAATGTGAAATACAAGAAAACATACCATTCACTTCAGTTTATTTATATAGTGCCAATTCACAACAAATGTCTCAAGGGATTTTACAAAAAATTATCTCCAGTTAATCACACGTTTTCCAATTTATCCTAATTATCAAACAGTAGAGTAAGCTTAGTTAATTATTCAATGTAGTTTAAAATGTTTTGATCTAAAGCTGTGTTTCTAAAACTTTTTCAAGCTGAGAACCAGTTAACCCAGTTAACAAACAGTCACAGACCACCTAACCTCAAACTTGAGTGTCTCAGTTTTCAGCCAGTTTTCCATTATTATTTTCAACACTATCCTTTGGTAAGCTAGCTGTAGCGTCGCACTTTGAGCTCACGTCACGGCAAATAAATGGTCCTTTACATGCAGTAACCCACAGACCACTAGGGGCGCCCACAGACCACCTGTGGTCTGGGGACTATAGTTTGAGAAAGACTGAAACCCAGGAGATTGCATCAAGTCATTGACTTGCAGGATTCACTGCTCCTGGGTGTAGCGACAGAAGAAAATTGGTTGCGTTTAGTTGTTGACTTTACAGCAATCCCTCATACCAAGTATGCATGTAGCGATAGTGGAGAGGAAAAACTCTTCTTTAACTTTGGTGACTTAGACAGAAACTTGACAGCAGTGCTTTCTACAACCTGCAGGTGGTCCAAGGATGGCTTGTTAAAGCAGGTGAATGATGACTGTTTTAACTCATTAATCAAGCTGGAACAAATAAAAGCATGGAAAATATCTTTGAACAACACGACTTACACTGACAGTACTCCTTAGGTTTTGAGTTGTGGCATCGACTCAAAACTCTAAACTAAGAGTGAACTTGACCACAAACTCTAAGCGACCCCGATTCAGATCTCGACGTCTTCACACCGCCCATACAGTCCCGCTGTCGTTGTGTGTTTTAGGGCTATTGATGTTTGAACCCTAGGAGAAATTTCTGCTATGACAAAAATGCACCCCCAGGTCACAGTTGTTTTCAGTGCCTCCACTCGCCTTAGTGTTGCATTCAAAGTGTCACTGGGGAATTCCACCCCGGCATACCTCTGGAGCGATTACATCATCCGGAGTGAGGGTAGCAGGGCGCATGGACGCACACAACCCCTCATGCACCTGGCCTGTTGGAAACACGTTAATGTCCTAATCCCTGCCTGATGACAGAGAAGCAGATAGAAAAATTATTCAGCTGATATAAGCGTGAGCTACATCATTGCTGGAGCTGTTGGGACTGAGTTGAACAGCTAGCATGTTGATATGAAAGATATCAGAATCAGCAGGCTGTAAAATAATCAAACAAAAATCACAATTTTAGATGAAAACTGAGAAGAAGAAAAAGAGACATTACTTGGAGAAGGAACGTCTTTCATTGTTGCTGGCAGATGTTGCTCCAGTCTCCAACCTCCTCGGAAATGTGAGGACATTATGCACTAAAGGATTTGTTTAAATGTGTGTATCAGTAATTTGTTTCATAATGAAGAAAAATGGATTGGTCTGCAAAACTGTACAGAGTAATTGTCTTACTATTTCTTTAAAATAATATAATTTTAGAATCCTAAATTTGTAAGCAAGATACACAAAAAAAAAATTTAAGGATGGAATATTTTGGTTTGACAAATGAGGCCACTTTATCTGTTGAAACCAAATATTTGACTCTAAATTCTTAATCTGTCATTAATCTGTCAGTCATTACAGTAACAAATTGAATGGAACTACTAACAGTCACTTTCCAAAACTGCGCTAACTCTGATAGCCTCGGTTGAAGGGCTCTGGGCCTGCTTTGACCCAAACACAACAAAACAAAACACAATGAAACAAACAATATTTAAATTGTTTTATCCCTGGCCTAAAACATTTTTGTACCAGGCAAGAGTACAATCAATATATGTCCTTAAGATTTAAGGTCTGATACTAAGCTAGCATTGCACTGCAGCATAGTTAGCTAGCTTGTACGTAAACAAGAACAACAAATTCGGATTCTGTTTTGGTGTCTTTTTTTTCTTATTGTGTTACAATTGAAAACATTTTGCTGTCATATCTGCTAATAAAGAAGTTTAATCTTAATAACTGCACAGCCACAAGAAAGAGTTAATATTTACTGGTTCAAATGAAAAGTTTATAAAAAAACATTCAGAGAAATCAATTATTCTCTCTTTTAACGCCAAGAAATTACATTCCTATCAAGCTGACAGTTCAGCTGCAGGCATGATTAAACTTTTCAGAAATTACTGATCCAACACCTGAGTTGTACTTGATTGAGCTTCTAGTTAAATCTGCGGCAAAATGGAATGTGGGAGTGAGCTGCCTAATTATGATTGACATGGAGAGCAAACAGTGATGTTTTAAAGCTGAGGGACTTAAGTAGGGTTTTTATGCGCTGTGTGTTTCCTACTGTCAACACCCAATTACCGATGAAAGGTGTGCGTGCGTGTGAGTGAGTGTAAAATGACCTGAGCTGTCACTGATTGGCTGGAGGTTACAGCGGGAATGTGGATGATTGTGAAATTATTGTGAATCTCTCCTGCACAAGTTGCTCCTTCAACACAGGAGAAAGCAATTATTACAGGCAAATCATCACATGAACAGGAGAAACTTCGTTCTGTGCCACATATGCAGCAGTTAAGGCTGTTGTGAAGGTGAAAGTCATTGTGATGGAATGGTGAGACGAAAAAACAACACGTTAAAGAAGGCTAATTATTTCCACTTTACACAAGTTGGAGCAATTTCCTGAAGAGGTGTTATGTCAGTAAAACGTTCCGCTCATCAATTAGGATTACACTCCCAGTCATATCTTAATTTGGCCTGTCACTTTTATGTGCAGCTGATTTTGTTCTCTTTACAAAGAGATGGTCAGCAAAAAAATAGGAAATTAGTTAGGACTGGAATGCATACAATTATCAACACAAGTAGAATAGCAGAAGCATAAATATAGAGAAGGGTGAATATGGGACAAGGATTCTGTGACTATTAAACTCTGAAGGAGTTATAATACAGGGTGGGCCATAAGTTCCCATACTTAGAAAAAAATAAACATTTTATATTGGACAATGGTTTTTATTTTTGCGAGACTCTGTGTAATCGCTGCACGTCTTGGACCACTTTGTGGTTGATCTGCAACATTTCCAGTTTTCTGAAACTTGCAAATAAGTTTTGTCACAGTGTCGTGTGTGATGCTCATTCCATGTTTTCTGTTAAAATTTCGTGCAACCATGCGACTGCTTCCCGATCCAGCCTTCAGTATAACTTCAATTCTTTGCTCTTTTGTCAAATGCATCTTCTTGGGTATCGGAAATATATATAGAAATATATATTTTACATTCTCCTATCTACAAGGGGCCATATAGGTGGAGAAATGTATCACAATTCCAAGGGCCCCTGACCAACAAGGGGCCCTCCACATTTTTTTGTTTTTTGTTGGGTTTTTTTGTTCATAGAAGTAAAAAAAAAAAATGGGGCCCTGTCAATTACAAAACTAATTATATTGTGTTTTCTAAAATTGTTTTTAGCAGTAAAAGTTAAATATTACCCCTCCCAGTCCCAGACCAAAAAGCTCACATTTGCCCTGAACCCCCCTGGATCTGCATGAAATGGTTCATTCTTGCTTGGAGCTTGACGGTGACGGTGTTCAGCAGCAGTCAGTACAAGACAAGAACGACTGTGACAGTTACTATGCTGCTAAGAAAAATAATAAAGTTTGGTTTTCAGAAAATAGAGACACAGTGAGAAAAAGGTAAAAGTGTCAATTTGAAACCCAGTTTTTCTCCGAGAAGTGGTTAGACTGTGTGAGATTATCAACCATTCAGCATAGTTAGCTTAGCTACAGACTGTTTGCCTCCTTTTCACTAACATTTAATGAACTAAGGAAAGAAATTACCAACATATTTATATATTGAACTTGTCCCTATACCTTTTACAACACTTAATAGATGAGTCAGTCAGCAGCATCTCTAGCCCATGACCCTGCTGACCTGTCCTCTCCTAAGTGAAATTAAAGCTGCAGTCTGTAACTTTTATTAAATGTTTTCTTTTTTTTTTTTATATATATATATATATTTGTTAAAACTGTCATTGTTGTGATAGTATGGCATGAGAGATGATCTTCTCCCAGTTCTATTTAGAAACAACTAAGCAGAGAAAGGAGAGTTTTAGTGCTGTCAATCACAATCTCATGTGGCTGCTCATCCCTATGCTGGAGCTAGCATAACCTGTTGTGAATGCTCAGTCTAGTTAGCATTGCTACCAATGACAGCAGATAAACATTTTTCCTGTTATGATAAGTTGTTTCACCCCCATTAGCACATTTAGCAGTGAGTGAATGAGGTTGATTGACAGCGCTAAGACCCTCCTCCTGGTTCTGATTGGTTGTTTTGAATGTTGATCTTCTATTTAACCGGTAATAGAAGATCAAGGAGCAGGTGGAAGAGATTGATTGTTTCCACAGATTATCTGTCTTATAACAAACTGGCAAGAAACAACTAACAAATATGGAGAAAATATATTTTTTATTAAAGTTATATATAACTTTAATGTAGTTGTATAAAATACAACTACATAGCATTTTTTGAGAAGTCTAGATTGCTTCATGTATATTTTGCATGTTGCCTGTGACTGTTGCTGGTGGGGAGAGACATTTCAGAAATCAGAAGTGGCCAGTCTCAGAATCAGCAGGTCAGATCTCAAAATAAAATGGAAATTGATGTCGGCAAATGAAAGCTGGTGCCTGTCTGTTTTATTGTTTGCTTAACCTCATTCCTCTTAGGGACAGCGAATGCAACGTGACGTGAAAGAAAAGTTGAAAGGAGATACAAAATGTGGCTGGACTTCCTCTGCTGTGAAGTGGGGAAGTGATTTACTTTTTCCTGCGAAATGTGAGCCTGTCACATTTTTTCTGCCATAGCAAAAAAACCCAAACAAAACAAAAACAAACTATTATCAGGATGTCTTGTATATATTTCTTTTGTTTAAAAAGATGCACCAATCGATTTGCTAGTCATTCGTCCTTCATATTTGTACACTACTTTGTTTTGGTTTATCATATGTAAGTCCTATAAAATACATGCAAGTTTGTGGTTGTAACATGACAAAATGTGGATAAGTCAGGCTATTTATTATTTCCTGCATATCTATCGACTTTAATGTCAAACGTTCTGTTTGCAAAAACATGCTCACATAGATGATTGGTTAAATTATTAGCTGTCAAAATGTGAAGTACATATTTGAAGTCAGAAGGCACAGCAGGTTGTATTATTATTGGGGGAAATATTTCACTATTAACATTTTCAATATTTCAATCAGACCGTGCACTTTGCTTCAGTCTGCAAAAACACATTATTTTTCGTCTTTACAGAAGGTTTTGATAAAAAATAAATTGTGCAGCTGGTTGGCCACATAACCAGCTGCACAATTTATCTGAGTATATTGCAGCTACTCAGCCTACTTGACCCCGAGCCTTATTTTTTTAACTCCGGCTTTGAGTTTAATAACTTTAGAGTTGATTAAATTTACCCAGCGCTAACAAAAAAGGCCAGTTTCTTCCCTCATATTCAATGCCACATTCTCACAGTTAATGTTACAGTACAGAAAGCAGTTGTTATAGTGGCCTAATCCATGCTGACAACAAATATTTTTGCAGGGGAATATTTTCCTTAAAACCCGACCGAGCTTGCCAGCCGCTAATTTATACAACAGATGTGGAATTGGGCAATGCTAAGAAAACATTTAGGTTTACAGAGCGCTGTAATGACTGAAGACAGCCAAGTGAATGTTGCAATATCCTGCAGCGACGCTCCTCGACTGAAAAGCACGTCAGTTGTTGGTTTTATGCGTATCTGTAGCTGTGGCGGCGGCAGCGTCGTTGTAGCTGCATGCAGATGTGTAAAGCAGTCAGGATGAGGTTTCAAACTTAATGACGGGCATCAAATCTGTCTTGCTCGTCACTTTTAGCTTTTTTTTTTTTTTTAATCTGTGCAATGATGTGAGCCTGCAGCGCAACCAGAGGTTATTCCTGCTCCAAAACGCTGATATCATTTGAGAAACTCTGAACTCGTGTTCATCCTTCTCTCAGTTTTTTTTTTTTTTTTCTGTAAAGTGATTTGCAAAACAGAATTTGGTGCTTTTTCTGTTCTTGTAAAACTCGGACACTCTAAGGATTCACTTACATCATGAATCTCACTTTCATTGCCTCCCGTTGCTCCCTCTGCAGAACTCGTCATCGCTGTTCGGCCTTTGCTCCTTCCCTTTCCTGACTCCAACCCACCGCAGCTTTCGTGCAACCTCCTCCTCGCATGTCAAAAGACGGAGCGTTGGTGTGGCGGTGGGAAAAGGTGGAAACAGATGACCAGCCTGTTCCTCTGCAGAGTGACAGTGAAGGTGGTTCCTGTTTCATAGAAAAGGACAGAATTACGGCTGCAAGCAGGGAAAAGCTTGCCGTCTAATCACAAAGTTGAATTTAAGAATTGCTAAAAATTTGATAAATTCCATTATTGTATGCTTTTTGCAACTTGCATCTGTAACATGCATTGAAGGGCAGATGGTAACTTTTTAAAAATATTTATTTGAGCATTTTCAGCTGTAGAAACAAGAAGTGAAGTACATTGTTTTGGCATTTTTGACCATAATGAAAAACTACAAATCCTAAGAGTTATTTTTCTTTCCATTGAAATAAGCTTTCTGCAAAGTACGGACAAAACAAATACATTTATTACTGAGTTCTCATTCAGTGTACACCAGTGTGGAATTTAAAACGTTTCTCTGTATTTATCAGTACGTATGTAAAATACCTCGTTTCTAGATTATTCTCTGTGGTTCATTGTTCTAATGTTCAGCCTGTCCATCTGTCCATTTGTCCATCAACATGTGTATTTTTTTCCATACATTTGTCCGTCCATCCCTAGATCAGCCTGTCTGTACGTCCGTCCATCCTTCTATTTATCCATACTCTTTTTCTGATATTTATTCCAAGCCAGGGCTCAGTAAAAATATCTGACGTTTTTATTCTGATTTTGTACGTGTTCTCCTCTACCATCGTCTTTTAACCTTGTACACAAGACATTGAAACCGCCTTATAGCTGCGACTCTGTGGCCTCTGTTTGCCCATCGGCCTCTTACTTGGGTAAATCAGGAAGTTTGCGCTTCCAGAAATAGCTGAGGAGCGTCGCTGATCATCAGCGGCCAGCTAGCTTGACTCACAGACCCCGAGTGAACTTGTTAGCCTCGGTTATCTGAGTGACGTAAGTGAGTCGGGGCAGATCCGCCACTTGTGTTTCAGGAATATCAGGCACACCCGGCTGTTGTCATAAGGCTGCAATGAACATGAGACTTTCATCGTTCTTTATCTGTCATACTCAGCCAACTGCTTAATGGCTGCAGTGTTGTCCTTTTCCTGGCCCTGTTGCTTACTTCTCAAAAGGAAGTTTGGAAAAAAGAAGCGTACAAATTTCTCAAATAACATTGGATCAAATTTTCTGATAGCTGCACTATAAGTATTACAGTACAATGGACTGTAATACTTAATCTGATGCTTAATCTGTTAATACTTGCATATATATGCTTAATATGAACTGGAATGTTAGTGTTTTATTTTTGTTTAAACAATATTGGTCATTTCAGGTATCTGTTTATAGAAGTTCACCAGAGGCATGAAAAAGCAATATATAAATATAAATCTTAAATAACATATTTAAGATTTATTTCTTTCCTGTCTATTTGAAATGTATTGAGATCCATGCAATGGAGGGAAATTGGTTGTTTTGGTTTGTACTTAGTTGCACCATAACAATTTGCATGTTCCTCTAGTTTTCCTACATGCAGCTGCAGTTTAACATCCACACCCCGGTTTCCAATTTCACAGGCAAATCGAATATAACGTAAGGCCAGACACTCCGTCTCTTCTCATTGTAGTCACACTTTGAAATAAACTTTGTCCTGATCAGCTTTAAGGATATGAGTTGTTGAAAATATTATAGAAAGCCTGAATAAATATTGATCAAGACAGTTTTAAGGGAATTAGGTGTGGCTGTATATAGACTGAAAATTAAACCGTGATAAGAAATTTCATCGTGTTTTCTTCAGTCGAAGCTCTCCTGATGCATGTTACCTCTCTGTCCTTTCTGCGACCCATAATTCCCTCTCTTCCTGCTCACCTAACTCTTAAAGATTAACAGAGTGCTCACTACCTGTCCACCTGCTGGAGGCATCACATTTACGGGCACTGGGGGTAATCCCAAAGGTCCAGTTAGTTTTCCAATCCTTGGAAACAGAAACAGACAGCTCAGCCAAGGTCAGACTGTTTAATTTCCAGGAGATCTGCAATCGAGACATCCATTGTTCACGTTGGGAGGTCACCTGTAACAATATCACTATTTATTGAGCCAAACGCAACTTGTTCAGGTATCACGTTCTCTTGGCAGGGCTCGGATGAAACATTGTTGTACCTTAATTATGACTTCAGCTCGCTTCCAAACGAACAGACAGAGAAACAAGCCAACAGTCGTTTGGCTCCTCATTCCAAAATACACTGGAGGGTTCAGTTGGAGATTAACCCAAAGCTGTACCTGACGTTTTCATTGGCTGCCTGAGTCTAGATAAGCCCCCTTAAAATCTCTCGGTGTCACTGGGATATCTGTAGCCAACCTGACACCAGAAGCGTACGAGGCCATCTCTTTTACGCATGGCGACGACAAAAGAAGGGCTGCTAGGAATATTGAAGAATTTGGTTGCAGACACAGTTTTAGGAGCTATCAGATCGAAACCCAAGATGCCAGAGTAAGTCAGGAATTTCTAACGGGGGTGTATTTTGAAAGCCTCTTTTGAAACGTCAGAAGAAAGAAAAGATACTGTTTCATGGCTACAATGGGATTATAAAGTCTTGGATGTCTCCAGTTTGAAGAACCACGTCTTTATATTTAAGCTTATCCAAAACAAAGATGCTCAAGTACTCAGGAAACCTGAGTATTTATGAGACAATTTATTACATTTCATACAGTACCTTACAAAAGTATTTGAAGTTATTCGCATTTCGTGACATTGCATCTACAATCTTTTGTAGTTTAATATTTTTACGTGACAAACCAAGAAAAAGTGGAGCAGAATTGTGAAGAGCAAGGAAAACGTTTTATTTTTACTAATAAACAACCTGACACTGTAGCTGTGTTCCCCGGACGAACGTTTCCATTTTGTTTTCCGAATGCATGTCAGAAGCGTATTAATGCGAAGCCTCCATGTCTCGGTGTGTTTGCATTGCATTCCAAGCACCGCAAATCAATTTCCCTGCACGATTAACAGTGCAAAGCGTGAAGAAGCGCTTCACACTCATTTCATACTGGCTCCTCCTGGCAGGTAAACCTTTTATTTATTGGCTAGCAAAGAGCTTCAGACTTCTTGATTTCATGCCACCAGGGGTTGTTCATCACTTTGAAAAGCGAAAATGTTTCACACAAACTGATCCAAAGCAGCGAGTTTGAAGAAACCGAATTAATGTGTTTGGACGAAAGCGATGTCTCCCATCAAACATTGTAAATGAGTGCCGTCAGACAACTTAATAACTCAGCATGATATGATAAAGACCAAAATTTTGTTTTATGCTTTCCTCTGAATCGAGACCAGCCAAGAGCCAGGTCAGTCCGCCCCAGTACTCCGACGAGTGAAAATAAAAATGTCATTTGTATCTGCTTCGTAGATACACTCCTCTGGGTTTAGGCAAACATTTTTCTGCTGAAGCTTGTGTTCTCCGTCAGATTAGCGCCTTGTAGCCGTGCCCCGCAGCGCCAAACCCCGCTCCCTGCTGAGGCGACCCTGGCCACACTCACCAGCTGTACAAACACAGCCACAGCACTTAACACACACATGCACTTTGTTCTTCGGCTTGAGCCAAATCCAATTATTTTCCTCGCCTTGAACCTTTTCCTTGTTTCAACAGCACACCTTCAACCCCTCCTTTCTGTGCAGCCGGGCTGAACGAGGTTGATAAATGTGCTTTCAAGGTTATTCCTGCAAACCTTCACTGTAGTTTTAATCAGATGACATATGCAATGCATCATTTAAGGCCCAGCTATTGCTTGACAAACACTAGTATGGGTAGAACAGTGCAATAAAGGCGGTATCAGGGTACAGGAAAGAGATTCTTCTACATCTCCACTATGAAAAGTGAAATATTAGTGTCTTTCCAAGTTGCAAAAACAACAAACAAAAGAAAAGACGAGGCTTGTTGTTATCACTGTTGAGTCGGGTTTGTGCTGCAGGCTCGGGGCGACATTTTTCTCTTTATGGCTTCAGCCTTGACACTCAGCCAAACTTTTTTTCTTTTGTTTCACATGTGTTCACACTTCTTTAATTATCTGCACATATTAAATATACCCTGCGGTTATTCTAGTATCGCAACCTGAAAAGAATCAGCTGCAACACCATTAAGGCTTTGTAACAAATCATTTAGTAACAGATCTTTGGTTTATTTATTTTAGTGACTAATTTTCCTCCAAAATAGGATCATCTTTTTCTATTTTAGTTTTCTTTTTCTCCACAATAAATTTTCACATTTACATGTAGAATTGAGACATTCGTATACTTTATTGTATACCACGTTTTCTCGATATTGTGCAGCCCTAATTCAAAATGTCAATTTATGGTGACGTTGAAATGAGCAAAAATAGGCCTCAATTTAGTTAAGAGTGCAACTGCAAATTAAAAATGAAAAAAAATCCTTCTGTTAATGCCTGTATTCAGCTTCATTTCAGTGTAGCTTAAAAATGTCATGCAGTTCATCATTTGAGCTACAATACATGGCGTTTAAATGGGAATTAGTAAAATGTATAAAGTCGGTCTCACAAAGTCGGTACTAATTATTTTATAACACCAATTCAGTCTAAAATGTTACAGATGGGCAGTGCGTGCTCCTCTGGGTGGGTGTTGTCTCATCTGATGCTCATGCATGGCACTTGTGTTGCTATGGTTTGCAACAAAACACTACAGAACATTATAACTCCATTTATTGTCACCTAACTTGAAACATTCACCATATTTTGAAAACTTACAAACCAGCTCGTTGTTTTTAAACGGAGGACTGAAGTACTATAAGAAACTCACCAGTGTTGTAGGATGTTCATGGAGTGAATCTTTTCTTCTTGCTCTAAAAACAAAATCAAAACTTTATCTTTTCTTCAAACTAAACAATGTGTTTGATAAATGAGGCCACTCTTTGCTCTCCCTTCAAAGCCAGCTGATTTTCACGAGATAACTCAATGTTTGACGATACCCACAGAGAGCCGGAGACATGCGTTTGCTGCAGGGTTTTTTTGCTGTTACTGCAGCTAAAATGTGGTGATACGCCTTGTTGTTTGTCCATGTTCAATGAACTTACACATGTATATCAGATGTTACCATGAGAGAAGACGGAAGACTTGCATAAGCAGCATAAACAGTCGCTGGTTTTGAAACGAAATGTGCCCCCATGTTAAACTCATGCTTGTCATTAGACATTTCTCAAGCACCATGTTTAAGACTTCAAATGGTGCATCTGATCTGACTCTTAAACACTAAAAGAATGTGGGACACATAATGTGCAGTCATCCCTTCACCTGCATATCTCTGCTAAACACCCTCTTTCCTTAAATACAGGATTTGGGATGCATCCCAGGTGTCATTCATCAATCCAACTCCATCCTGTCAGCAGTTACGCTGGTATGATGGGGATGTTTGAGTAATTTCCTTGTCTCTCCATCGTTGTCGCGAGTTTTCCATCCACTCGTGTAAGCATCAGCTGTCTAGCCTCAACAGTCATTTTCTCGTTTTCTTGAAACTGTCATTTATCGGAGGAATGTTTGATGGGCTCCTCTTGCATTTCTTTGGTCCATTGTCTGTCAGTCATCAGAGATAATTGCACCCTATGGAATCTGTCCAGGCTGACAAGACAGTGTATGGACAACATTTAGCTGTCACATCAGTCTGATTGCTTGACTGACATGTACCCCTTTTTAGAAGAACCCCCCCTCCCCATTTCAGAGCAGTTTTACTGCACCATACTTCTCACTTTTACTTGAGTAATAGTATTATAAAGTAGTGCTATTCTTACTTCAGTAAAATTTATGGATACTCTACCCACCCTGAGTAACTTTAGGGAATGAAGATCAAACATATTTTAAACCAAAAATGCACCAGATACAAACAGTTATGTTGAAGTGAGACTTCCTGTTTGTGCACAAGCTTTGTTGTTATAATGTTATTTTCTATATGCTGAGCATATTGAAGCATTTATATACATAACATAACAGCAGATGGTGTCACTGGAGGTATTGCTGAATTTCTTTTATACGTTTTATGTTGTCAAAATTTGATTTGGAAAAGTGTTTGGTTTCATTATTTTGTAATTGTTAATTACTTGCATTAATTTCTTCAATTTAGTCTTTAAAATACCAAAATTTGTTGTTTTTGAATATTAAATCAGATATTCTGATTAGTAATTAAATTCTTAAGTAGCTTGTCTGTCAATATTTTTTTAATCAAGTGATGTCCTAAATGTCTACTTTTTACATTTACATGAGCAAAAATATGTTTAAGTAGTGCTACTCTTACTTGAATACGTTTTGGGAACATTTCCTACATCTGGTTTCTACCACAAAAGCAAATATGGGCAATTATTGAATCTTTCAACAGTATAATGATCCAAAGCAGAACCAAAAATGTAAAATCAACACAGACATTATTATCTGGAGACACTGTGCGAAGAGTAATTGTCAAAGATCCTCTCTGAATGCTCCAAGTTTATGTTAAAGGAGAAGACTGGAAAAAGTGCTTTTCCGTTGACAGCAGGTTTTCCAATATTTGTGGCAATAGTGACTTCATAAAAACCTGTGATTTTTTTCCACTAACACAGATGAAATATTATTCTATCCTAAATAATTCAGTGTGAAATTATACATTTCAATTAAAGGCTTTTCAACCATCTTTACCAGAGATGTAAACAGGCGTGGAGGGCGCTGTCGTTTACTTGGCAAAACATTAATGATTGGAAAAGTTTCTACAAACAGTTCTGCAACAATATCTAACATATAATAAATCAGACTTCTCAGTACTTTTGCTCTACTTATGGTTCTACAGTGGACTCCTAGATCCAAATGTTTACCTAATGCGTATTTCATTCTGATGGCTTGAGGTAATTCAGGGTCAGCCCTATACTGACATAAATTCCAACAAGGTTTTCCTAATAATTACAATATAATCTCCAAAGTTTCAAATTCTTTCTGTTCACCCAGAGATGAGGATGAAGGAAGCTGATGAAACATTTTTCTGACTCCCTGCCAGATGCACACAGGCATCTGTTAAAGAGCATAAGTGGGATTAAGTAGATTTGTATTTAACTCTGTCTGTCTCTTCATACATACACCATGTGTCTAGTGGGAGGAATTTATATTATGTTCATAAACCAAACAGTTTCATAATCTATCAATTATGTCAATCTCATGATCCCAATTAAGTCTTAAGAATGTATTTTTACTATTCAGTAAAGCTATCTTTTTCCCCAAATACATAAGTGTAAGGAGATTTCTATGTTTCACAGAATTAATATTCTGTGAAACATATAACATATATTGATTAAATAGAGTGATAATCAACACATCATAGAGTCTAAGAACAAACCATGTATGATCAAAAAATCAATTTAGTATTTATTTGCAGAAAATGAGAAATGGTCAAAACAACAAAAAAGATGCAGTGCTTTCAGACCTCAAATAATGCAACAAAACAAGTTAATATTCATTTAGAAACAACAATACTAATGTTTTAACTCAGGAAGAGTTCAGAAATCAATATTCGGGGGAATAACCAGGAGGTTTTCAATGGGGTTCAGTGCAGTGGGCTCTTCATTTTTTTCCCCAGAGCTGTATATTACAGTAATTCAACCTTGCCACTATAGAGGAAGGGGTAATTTTATCACCGGACGTACAAAGGATAAAAAACGAAACAATTCAACATGCTATCAACCTGTCGCACCAACAAACAGGCTGCAAGAAACTGTTTCATCAGAAACTCAATTTGCAGCAAATGGATGAAATCGTATGTTCAGATTCACAGAACTGGTTGAAGCAACAGGCCGTAGTTCTTATCTTTGTTTGAAGCATGGTGGTGTGAGTATGAGGATGCTTTTCAGCATGGACAGACCTCCTAGAATAGAGGAAACGATAATTGCATGTTAGTGCAAATATTCCCTAAACAGGGATCAGGACTGCAGAGACTGGATTTGATTTTAATGGTCTCACCTCGCCCATGAATGTTCGAGTTTAAGAACAGGATGGAGTGCAGAGTGTGTCATGGTAAATGTACCATGCACCAAACACTGTTTGAATTCAGGGAAAAGACGTTTATATGTCAAATTGATTAAAAAGTAAGGAAATTCCCCAGCGTTTCAGTCAAGAGCCAATCTCAATGCTATAAACTCAGTGAAGGGTTTAAAACTAACAGAAAACAAAAGTTGTCAGACCACAAAGTTTGTTTTAATAGCTTCATAAAACTAGATCCAATATCAAAAGAAGGTTTATATTTTAATTTAAAGAATGTGGGTTCTATAGTGTGACCTCATCTCTGAAGTGATGAAGGATGCAGCCACCATTGTGAAGAAGAAGCAATTGTAAATACATTTAGAAAATATGTAGCTGATAAAAAAGCACTGGCAAACATCCCAAATTCTTTCCATATTGCCGCCAGTGTGAAGCTCGCCTCCTGCAATGTGGAGAAATATTAAGGAATGGAGTGTGGATTATGGAGCTGAGCGCTTAGAAACGCCATGCTACATGCAGGGCAGCGTGTCTTGCTTTTCTTTTCTTTTCTCTTTTTTCTTTTTGACTGCCAGACGGATGAGATCAGGCCCTGAGAATGCCACAGACTGTGGAAATTAAAGCTGTCGATGGCCGGGCATCTCCTCAAATGAGGGGCTTAATTTGGGAACAGGAATGCACCAGTAATTCGATGGTGACCTCAAACAGCACTTTTTAGAAGACTGAGGCTTTCATAGTGGAATTTGATGTCAGGAAAAAACAGTTTTGGAAACACTGCGAGAGAAATCTCTGTGTTTTGAGAAGAGGGTCTTTACTTATTGAAAGCCCTCCCTTGGGTTTCATTTTGCCTACAGATCTCCTGGCTGAACACCCTGAAGGATTAATTTGTTTGGCCTTAGTGATGTGTGGTCAGGCTAACAGCTTGCTGATTTTGTTTTTGCTCTGTTACAAGGGAAACGGCATTTACTGCATTGGCCCTCTGGGACGTCTGACAGAAACTGCTTATAGGTATTTCATAGAAAGAAAAATGTTGTAGGATTTGTCACTGCTACCCTAAATATTATAAAGTTCCAATCTAAAGCTGAAAAAGTAAGAAGCCATATGTTTTCATGTCTTGTTCTCCTTTATGATATCTCTAAATGTGAGTTTTATGTGAATAAAAGGAAGAACTAAAGGGAAATATCAAGTTCTATCACGGGAAAAAAGAAAAGTTTTGATGTCAACAGATTTTTCCTGTTAAATATATAGCAGCATTTAACTGTCAGAGCCAGGAAATAAATACAGGAGCAGTATTGCATTAAACAAGTATCTTTCTCATTAGAAAGAAATACAAAACACATTAAAACGAGAAACGTTCTCATTATAACAAGATATAAAAATAGTTCCTCTGACTAATTACGAGGTAAAAGGCATAAATCTGACTGCGAACAAACTCTGTTTGTAGTCGACGACTCTCAAACATCCTGCGAGGTGTTGCCGTTTCGCTGTTACGACCTTTCTCATTTAAACGAGAACATATTCTGGTTTTAATGGGATATAAATGTTGTTATAATGAGCGTTTCTCGTTTTAGTCAGATACTGCTCCTGTATTTATTTCCTACCTCTGGTAGTAAAACACTTCAGCCAGTGACTGTAGTGATTAGAAAGTCATTAAATTCTGCTTTTATTGATGCTATTTTTTTGTTGTTAATTTTACAAGGACAGAAAAAGCAATGTGCTAAAATATTAGCAAAGTACATACTTTATTACGGGAACTCAGGAACCAAAATTGTACTTCTAATAATAATGCCTGTATAAACTAATTTATTAATAAATAAAAAAGGAACATTCATCCATCCATGAGTCCTACTATTCGATAAGTACCTGAGTACGGAGAGGTTGACTCTCCTAACCTATATTTAGTCAATTTAACAAAGCTTGCCTCCCTTTGGATGATTCTGTGCTGTTTCCTCTGGGAGACCCCAGATGGGTTGTTTATTATCTGGCTACAAACTCGTTTTTTAATTTGTTTTTGCTTTTGATGCTGACTGTTTTACAGAGAAAAAGATTGGGTACTAGTTTACTAATGAGTCAGACAACATCGACAGAGTAGAGTGGAGACTTAGACTTTCCCCTCAATGACTTGAAACTTGACTTGGATTAAGAAAAAGGACTTGAGAACGTATTGCTGGGTTGCGGTGGTAACAAGGTACATCAAGGCGTCCCAGTGACGCTTTCCTGTTTCTCATGGTGGAGGCTAAGGCATCCAGGAGGCAAAAGAAATATATAGTCTCTCCAGTGGTTCAGGATCTGCACCAGATTCTCCTACAAGTTGGGATCAGCTGAGTTAGGTAGAGGCTAGTAACTCTGCACCAACGAAGCTCAATGACCTGAGAGGAATGGGATGCCATGCCTCAGCAGACAATAAGTTGACTTGTGGACAGCATGAGACGTCGTTGTCAAGCTGTAATTGATGCTCAAGGGCACATGACACATTATTGAAACATTTTTTTGTTGTGGCATACCCACCACTCTTGTAGGATTTTGTTTCAAGCTCACAATAAGATGCTTCTACTTAAATGTCCAACTTTTAAGATGTAATATGATTGTAGCTTAAACTTTTTCAATATTTTTCACCTAGAAGCCAGACATCCCTAACTTTTCGTGAGTGGTGTTAATCAGGACCTTCTAAGATCTCGATGAAGGAAGAGCACAAGTTACAGATTATCTCACCTGCAACATGTAACCTCCCCTTAGCATTTAAGCTAACGTGTATCTTAAATGCTGGTGTAGCAGGTTTTTGACTGGGTTTAGCTTGAAAAAGCCACAGAAAGGCACCTGCGTCTATCTTGATTTCCACTAACTTTTGAGTGAAAGTTAAGAGTAAAGAGACTTTCTGCTGTGCCCACACAACACGCCATTGAGACGGTCACCATCAATCATCTGGTGACAGTCACCTTTATGTGTGAAATCACCATACTGTGCTAAATCAGTCCTGCAGCAGCACACATGTCCTGCAGCGTGAACTTGTTGGCCTGCTATGTGTGGATGGTTGTAATTGTGCCACCCAGCTGTCTGTTGTAATCCTTCTGCGAACTGAAATGATGGAGGACGACAGATGGCTGTGTGCGCAGAGCTCTGGTTCTCCAAAACACACTTAAGAGTGCCGCTCATCCCTCTGGATGACACGCAGGTTCGTTACTGATAAAAGTCAGCAATCGTAGCTATTTAAAAACACTGAGCGGAAAACAGATGGGCCTTTGGATCGGACTAATAAAAGGCTGCCTGTGGTTTCAGGATGGTTTCCAGTGATAAATCTGAGACTAGAAAATGTCTTGCATCAACTACATTCATCTAACAAGATGAAGTGCAAATCGGCCACAAGTATGAAGTCTTTACTACGACCCTGGTCCATTTATTTCACTTAGATTCAATTTAGATGTAGATGTAATTACATATATCTAAACTCCCCTCTTGAAAAAATGTGGAAATTCATAACTTTTAGATGAATTTCTCAATGTGAGACCACATGACGGATTTGATCCATTGTTTTGAGCCCAGTTAGAGACGAGGTCCAGGATGTGCCTGGTTTTAGTTTGTCATCCTGTGGAACCGTGACTGGACCAGGAGTTCACACACTTAAATAAGCTTCCTGCTATCAATCATCTTTAGGCACAAAAATGTGTCTTTTTTTTTTTACTTTGACAGAAGACAAAACTACATCAGCTGATGAACTGAAGCAGATACACTCACTGGCCACTTTATTAGGTACAACCTGCTAGCACCAGGTTGACCCCTTTTACTCCTTAATGTCTTCCTTAAAACTTTGTGGCATGGATTCAACAGAGTGAGTAAACCGTTACAAAGCTTTTGACATCAATCAATCAATCAATCAATGTTCATAGTGCACTTTACTCACCCAAAGTTTCCAAGGTGGTGAACAGGTCCATAAAATAAAACTTTATTTATTTTTTAAATGAATTATATTCCACTTATGGTTATATTCTACAAGCTAATATTAAACACTTTGGATGGAGTAGGTTGTCGATAAATAAGCAATTTCTCCTTGGAAATAAAAAAATTATAATATATTCTATGGCCAATGAGAGACAAACACCTACAAATGTGTCTACAAGTGATAAAAGCATATTTCACCCTTTGAAGGCAAATAAGTTTGGATTTTGCTAATTAATCTTGAGTGATAAAAGCCACATTGAACTACTGCACTGACTTGTTTATCAAACTTTTTAAATACTGAAAACAAGTCAGTTTTTCCAAAAACAATCACCTCTTTTTGTTCCACTGATATTTGAATCAACATCCAAGTTTTAACGTAATCTAGACAGTTTACCAGATCGTGTACTGAGTGATTTCCACCTTCTCTCAATAGGAGTTAAACTTGCAGATGAGCTGTAAACCGATGGAAATGCATGTCATGTTTCACATGTAACAAAAACAGCTCAGATCTTAAGATGGAGCCACGGTTTGCCGGAGCCTCAGAGGAAGAAAACTTATCCAACTGGATGCAAAAAAACTCCACTTCTGCAAGACAAATAGGAGTGAAACCAACTAATAGCTGCTCCTTTATTACCACATTTGTATCAGTCTATTGGTGTTAAAACATCTTAGACCAACAGAAAATCAAGGCAAAAATCTTCTGAGTCTTCAGCTAAAAGCAGTCGTGACAGATTACTGATTGATTAATGGAAAGGAAGAAATTAGGAGGACAGAAAAGAAAAACACAGAGATGGTAATGAGGGAACAAAAACGAAGAGAAGTTGGACGCAAGAAAGGATAAAACAGGGAAAATAATGAGTTAGGAAGGTTCTGCAAGGGGCTGCTCAGACCGGGCGTTACTTCCTGCTGATGGCTGCAGCAAAACAAACCGGGCCAAAGAGGGCCTTTTGTCATGTGTCACGCCCTGCTCGTAGGGAATGACAAAGATGGGAGACGGACGAGGGCGATCATAAAAACAATCATTTATTTGAT
>CAEFZY010012888.1:0-20516 GCA_903066815.1 Brachyrhaphis roseni
ATTAATTAGTCAGTTTTCAATTTAGACTGAAGCAAAGTCAAGTTCTCAGTTATAATGACGTCTAAGACTTTCTGCACCAACTATTATGCTTCCAGATTTTCATAGCAATAATGAAGTCTACTCACAGGTCCTGAGACAAATAATCAGCTTAGCTTAGCAATGCCTTCAACTTAATTCTGTCAGCTTCAGACCATGTGCTGTTTCTCTAAACTACTGCCCTGCAGCTAAGCCATGCGACCCCATTCTGACCCAAAGAACAGCGTTCACAAAGCTGTCTATAACTTCAGTATACTGTATCTTGACTTGCAGGAATGAAAATGTTTTTCTCAGAGGGGCAAAACTTGGAGAATCCTGCCAAAAGTTTAATGGGAAAAGTGCCAAATATGTTCTTAAAGTTGATTCCCAGATAAAACAGTTTTGCAATGTCTGCAAAGGGTAGCAGAGATTCTAGACCAAAATGTTCTTTAGTGGAAGTTTTCTTACCTCCAAAATGCTCAATGAATTTGTCCTTCAGGTGTGGACCTCTAGGAACAATATCTGAAACAGAAACTTGTGATTAGATTTTCACATCAGAACTATTTATCAGGCCATCAAACAAACAGTTACTGATTTTTGCTTTTTGTATTTTGTGATATTACTTAAAGTCTTCTATTTGGATAACAATTTGAGAAAAAATATAAAATACTGCATTCATCTTTCACCATCTCCCATCCTCCTGCTGAAAAGAAAAATCCATAGCATGATGCTGCCACCTCCACGTTTTATCGCAGTTGGGATCAGGGGGATGTGAAGTGTTAGTTTTCTGCTGCACAGAGGATTTTGCATGCAGCTGAAAATGCATCTGGTTTTATCTGATCAGGGCATCTATGTTCACATGTTTGTTTCATTAGCTACAGAGCTTGCAGTATCAGAGCTTTCTCTATTACTAGCCTGACAGCTTAGATGGACAGTAATATTTTGGAAGGTTTGTACTTGTGCCACACTCTATTTTTGAAGTATCACTGCTGTTGGGCTCTAATTTTACAACCTAACTCTGTTTTAAACTTTACCCCAACTTTTTCTCAACCTGTCTGCTGTGCTCCTTGGTCTTTGTGATGCTGCTTGTTGTTCCCAAACCAAACTCTGAGGCCTTCAAAGAAAAGTTGGATTTATGCTGTAATTTCAAACATAGATGTTGAGGACATATATGAACAAAACACTTTTCAGATTTTGAGTAGAAATATTTCTAAAACAATTTTCCTTACACGTCACAATTATGCATTAATGCCAACAAAGTACATTAAGTTGCATTACATTACAACATAAAAAAGTGAAAAGCTTAAAGAAATGAAATAAAATGCATGTACATCTGTGAAGCTGAAGCTCCCTCTTTCATTAAGGATCTATAGTTTTAAATGTATTATAAGGGCCAAGAGGTAACCAACCTAGAAATAAAAAATATGCCCTTAATGATTTAATCTCTACTGCAATGGATTGGCAACCTGACCAGGCTGTACCCTGAGAAAGACACCAGCCCCACTGAGGCTCTGCAAGAATAAGCAGGTTTAGACAATGAATGGAGGGATTTGATCTCTACACATACTTTATATATTATACTCAAAATTCCAAAAATAAATGCGTTGAACATTACATTGTAACATGAAAAAAATTTAAGAGGTAATAATATTTTTGCAGGGCATTGTATAACAGCCTAAAGAGATTATTTTTGGGGGTTAAATGCTGATCATAATAAGTCCTTGTAATACTTGGTTGATTGCACTTTAGTCTCCAGAGTCAGTAGACTGTAATATGGTCACAAGACGGGAATAATGATTGACAGTCATTGCACCAGGCTGAAAACTATCCATCCATCCATCCATTTTCTGTTCACCCTTGTCCCTAATGGGGTCGGGAGGGGTGCTGGTGCCTATCTCCAGCTACACTCCGGGCGAGAGGCGGGGTCACCCTGAACAGGTCGCCAGTCTGTCGCAGGGCAACACAGAAACAGACACACACACTCACACCTAGGGAGAATTTAGAGAGACCAATTAACCTGACAGTCATGGACTGTGGGAGAACATGCAAACTCCATGCAGAAAGACCCCGGGCCGGGAATCGAACCCAGGACCTTCTTGCTGGAAGGCAACAGTGCTACCAACTGCGCCACTGTGCAGCCGGCTGAAAACTAGCAAACGTAAAATAGATTTTGTCTTACTGAATAAATGGCAGCATATACTATTAAAGAAGTATTCCAGAAAACATTTCTTCAAGTCTAAACATGAAGAAATGTTTAGACTTGTATCATAAATCCCCTCTATTTCCTAAAAGACTAACAACTAAGCTTCAACTCCTCTGCTTCTACAAGCTAAAGGTTGCATCATCATCCAAAAAAAAAAAAAAAACAGATATAAAATGCATGTTTTTGCTTGTTTTATCTTAGTCTCACCACAGCTGTCATTCTGATGCCACAGCCATGGCTTGAGAGGAACACAGAGGGAACAACTCCACAACATTTCCCCCCTCATCCTCACTGTGTTTAAAGCCTTCATCATTGCGTGACGATCGTTCTTTCAGTGGTGTCACATGCACCAGTGCTAATATGCTGCCTTTAATATCCTCAAAAGATAAATTCCATCCAGCCACTGGTCTGAGAAAGGTACTTTTCCAATTGCGCAAGATGAGGCCAAGACTTTCAGCTGTGTGCTGTCTGTTCAGCATCACCAAGACATGATCTAACTGATAGTGATTATCTTAAACAAACATATCATGTTCATTTTACATACCACACCGAGGTGCAATTCTTGAAACAAAAAAAATAATAATAATTTTTGTCTATACTGTATGTTGATTTCAGTAAAGCCTGGAACTGAGCAGAATAAAAGCACATGTACAAACGATTAACTGGACATAATGCTGTACTTTAAGACAGTGATTGCAGACTTTCATCAAGCTTTTTTTCATGTACAAAAGACCCCAAATGCCACATTCAATATCTTTCAAAGAAAACAAATTTTGAAATGAAGCACTTTTAGGATACACAGAACACAAAAAGCGCATCCAATGTGGGTGAAAAGCAACTTTTACAGATGTCATTCATGTTTAAAGATGATCAATGAATCATTCTGAATGAATCATTCATAAGTTTGGCCCCACGATGCTCCTCCTACCACATTTGATGATCGGTTCCTCTACTAATCAGTCATTCACAGTTTAAATAAGGGATGATATGTCCAAAACACGTGAAGAAGATGTAATCAGAGTATGATGTAAACTCTTAGACTTGCACATATGAAGCTTACCTGTGTTAAATGCATTATATAATCATCGCAACCTGAACTGCACATGCAATTTGCATACTTATGTCAAATAGGTATGGGCATTGTTCCCTTGGATATAAAGATTTGTAGTCAGTAAAATGTCCAGATCCCTTGAATTAACTTAAAAATGCATATAGTTTCAAGTTCCAGTTTAGCCAAACCAGAGACAGGTCCTACATTAGAAGATGACAACTGAGCAGACCAATGACAGCTGTCTCCAACAGTAAAATGGGGATTATGCTTTCATCATCAGGTCCTAAAAATAAATCTTATCAGCTTACCTATGAGTCTAGTGTTATCCAGCCTAGGGACATACAAAGGCTTTTCCCGGGAAGAGGACTTGAAGTGTTGTGCTGAGGTGTGGAGTCCACTGCCACAGCGCCTAGACACGGGCTTGTCCCGTTGCTGGCTGTCCTTGATAACCTGTAAAATTAGATCCAACAGGGTCCTTCTCTCATTCTGCTTGACCTCTTTGCTGTCCATGCACTGACCCGAGGAGATGAGCAGAAAGAAGATGGTCAACAGTATGTGCCATTTCCTCTCCACATGCATGGCTTGACTGTCTGGAAAAAAAAAACGAAGTTTGGTTGTTGTTAGAAATGTAATCTAAAGTTAAAAACTACTTTTGCGTAAAAACTAAAACACTCATTGTCTCATGTAACACCCTGTGTTTGCTAGGCATCCCATATAGAAATGGTGAATGACAGGTTATGCAGGATTCTCTCTGGGATTCTATTTAGTTTTTCTTTTTCTTTCTTACTTATAATAAAGTAAATGCACTTAACTAAATCCAGAACTCACCGGTTGAGGAGATGCTTATGTCCTGGAGAGTGGACACAGTTGGCTTGAGGAAATTCTTCCAGGCGTTGTCTGCGGTTCCGATAAGAGAGAGAAAGAACAGTCTGCAGATTGTGCTCAGCGCCGTCTTTCTTGAAAAATTGCGTAGCTATTTATACCGAGTGCCACCTTCTTGAAGGTAATACAATCGATTTCGAGTGGGTGGTAAAGCAATGTTTACATCTTCGGAGTATTTTTTTTCCTCTTTTGTCCCAGAGGCACATGTTCACTTTGGCGTGCCCCACACCTTTACGCACGACAAGAAAAGTTTCAGTTGCAATTGATTCGAGCCCATAAAAAGTCGGCGATCCTTTTGAGATAAAGTTTGGGAGGGAGGAAAGAAGAAAACGCGCTTTACGATTGCATAAAAAAAAAAAAAAAAGACCTTGGCTCACGAAAATACAGGAGCGCAACAGCGCGCGGTGAAGTAGTTTTCCAAAAGGGAGCAACTTGTTGGATGCTGGATGCAGAGAACTGGAGAATCTGAGGGCCTATAAGCTTGCAGTCGAGCTGTCAACGTGCCGATGTTTTTGTTCACTGATGTCCAAGTCTTGTGACCTCCTAAGCGCTGCAGAGAATGCGCCTTCAGGAGCACCCATCCGGCAAGTTAACTCCCGAACAGAAATCTTTATTGTGATACAGCTTGGATGAATAATACCAGGGTATGTAAGGGTCCGTCTAAAACTGGAATGTTTAGAAAGGAAAAAAAAAACAACTAAATAATTCCTTTTCCCTTTTGCCCGGAGCGAAATAAAAAATAAATAAATTAGACTAATGCCTGACATTTATAAATGAAGTCTTAATTTTGTCCATATGTCATTGATCAAATCCCATTTAAAAAAAATAAAAGAAAGAACAGAGAGGTAGTGGGGCATCTCCTTTGTAAAGTTAATTTATTTCAGCATTTGCAATTTATGATACAGATTTATTACACACAGAGTGCTATATTTCCTGTGCTTATTTCAGTTCATTTTCATGATTATGCCTTACAGGTACTAGGGGAAGCAGAATATATAGAGGATATGAAAAAAGGATTTTAATACAGAGCTATTGGGTTATTGAAAAATATGTGCATGTATTTGTCCCCAGTGCTTTGTCAAAGCCCCTTGAGCATGAACTACTGCATCAATGCAGCTCTGCTGAGGTGTTAATTTAGCCGAGGTTGTTTAATAGTGGTTTTCATCTTGCATATTTTCACAACAGTTGCTGTTGATTCCAAGTTCATTAAAGTTGCCAATTAAGGCATTGTGAGCAGGGATCAGGTCTTGTTCGAAAATGAAATTAGCATCTCCATAATAGAAGTGCACTAAAATTTCCTGCACTGACTGTTGACCCGATAAGAAACACTGGACCAAGAACAGAAATGGCATGGCTCCCCTCATCATCACTGACTGTGGAAACTTACCAGTGGAGTTCTGTGCCTCTCCACTCCACCTTCCAATTCTTGGGTCTTGATTTCCAAATAAAAGCCAAATTTTACTTTTATCTTAAAGGAGGACTTTAGATACCTGACTTATAGTCCTGCTTATTTACTCTAAGATGGCTTTGAATATGTCTCTGATTCAGGAGAAGCTTAACAGAAGAAATGCAATAGTTGTGTAGTTGACAGTATGTGGTGGCTCTTAAAGTATTGACACCAGCTGTTTCCCACAATTTATGAATCTCCCTCAAACTCTTCAAAGGGTTTTGGATCACAACCCTTAAGCCTTTAGTACTTTCTGCTACATGTTTCCTTCCACTCAATTTTCTAATATGCTTTAATGTAGCCCTTCTATATTTCCAGCAACTTCAGCAATTAAATTATGTAGCATACCCTCCAAAAACTGTCAAGTCCCATCATTATGTAGTCCATGTTATTGTCATAATAAATAATAAAGCCTTTGTTGTTTATATTGCAGTTATTAAGGCAAAAATGAAGAAACATATTTTCTCAGAATGAAAAGGAAAATGGTCAACTGCTTTTTGAGTGATCCTTTTTTGTGTTTGTTTCTGATGTGATCACATCTCCGTAAAACAGCTTTTGAAGTAATAAAAAAACACACAATACTTTATCTTTTATTTTACAGTCACAGCCTCACATTCTTGATAAACTCATTCTTCTTCATCTTCTTCAAGTGCTGTGCCACTTGGAGGACATGTAACTGCAGGTACTTTGCACTGTTATTACATTTAATTAACAAAGTCTTTTTGTTGTGAAACTGTAATATTTAGAAATCTTTTCTTTAGTTAGTTGCACCTATTTTTATTAATATAATTTCAAACAGCATTTCTGTTCTGTGATAGTTACGTCTCTCCAAAAAAAAAAGAAAGAATCTAAATTATTTATTTATAATTAAAACATATCTTCTTGATTTTAACCTGAATATCAAACATAAAGTTATTTTCACTCCGTAAAAACAAGCAAACAAAACAATCCTGCCACGCCTGTCTACAATATAAACTTCCGCTGTTACTCCAACTGTTACCGGTTACCATAGAAACAGTAAACGCGATTGGTTAGCCTGGAAACCGACGTCGGAACTCTGAACGGAGCGCTGTATTTTAGCACAGTTTTGGCACTTTATTTGATAATTGTGCTGCTTTAGCCCCACACCATTGATACACAGACATGTCGCAAAGGTAACCTTTCCAAAAACCATTGTGGAATTTGTTTTTACGGTTGTTTCATTGCCAAGTGTTTAGCTTCTCAAAGATATTTTAGCTAGCTCCTGATGGGAGGATTTCAGAGACACATCAAGGAAGAAAATAAACTACTTACAGGTTTGGTGTCTTGCCAATCAAAATGCATGTCTAAGTAGCATCAGTTAATCAAACAACATCCTGCTGGCAGGAAATCTACTGAACCACTGAGATTACGTCACGCGTCCTTTAGCCACTTTTTATGTTATTCACAGTCAAGTAATTATTTAATAGAAACTACGAAGATTCGAGTGGAATTTATTTTGCGTTTTCTCTAATACTCAGGGTCAAGATTACGCATGCAGATTAAAATACATAAATACTTTCACTCCATTTCAAAAAGTAGTTTAGATATGTGTTTGAGATCACTTTTCTGTTTACACATCCAACTTGTGTTCCAGTATTGACCTAAGCTATCACCTTCAGTGGAAACAAAATCATTAGAATAATTAGGAATAATTCACTGAGGTACAAACCTATTGGATTTGGAGGTACTGGAACATTAGTGCCCATGTCCGCAGTGAAGCGAGTTTAACATCAACATGGATTTAGAGGTTGCTGACCTAAATCAAAGCCTTGAAGTTTGACTAAAATTTGCAGCTGCCCATATGAGCAAGCCAAATTCTTTCTGGAGAAACGTTTTATGGTGAAAGAAAGACAAAGTGGCCACAGTGAAAAATGTTGGTGAAAGGAGTAAGGCGTTCAGTCAAAAAACACTCATTCTGTCAAAGGCTCTAATGCATTGCACAATGTAAATTGAGTAATAAAGCAATGGATTAGAGATGTTTTACAAACAATTGAATTAATTTAAATAATCAAAAGTGCTCTATGGTTTTATAACTCATTAAATCATAATTTGGCTCTAATGGAACTCCATACTATGCATCTGGTATTGTAATAGTACATCTATTTAGGTTTTTTTTGCCAGGGAACTATGAACAAGTACACACAACTGTACCTTAATGCTAAATTGTATTTTGAGGTACAATTTCACAATAGATTGTTCCATTAGGAGACTCTTGCTTGAAATATAATGTCATGGTGTAATATTTCTTGTCTTTACTTTATTTTATCTCCGTGTTTACGCTGTTCCAGTTCCTACAACCAGGTCTGGAAAGAGGCCATGTCAGAGCTGAATAGTCTCCTGGCTGAAGAACTACCTCCTGCACCCCCTCCACCTCAGCGAGACAGAGTGGTGTTCTTCCAGCGGTTGGCAACCCTTTATGTGCGCTATGTTCAAGTCTTCAGGCAGCTGGAGGAAGCCCACAACATGGTGGTCCACCCTCAGAAGAGACGACTTATTCTTCTGCTTCTCAAGGGCGTAATGGGGCGGGTGCTAGAACTGAAGTATGAAATGGTGGAAAAAGAGTTTTCAGAGTATCACTATGTGGATGACGTCCTGCATGCACTGAAACTCACACCTGTAAGATTTTGTTTTTTGAAAATAGGTTTATTTAATTTTCATACAGTGTATATTTATTGTTGATAAATCTCAAGTGCTGTGGAAAAGTTTTTGCCACTTTACAGAATTATTCTGCTTTTGCTTTATGTCACACTTAAAAGTTCCAGATGAAACAAATTTTAATATCAGCCAAAGATAGTCTGAGTCAACACATAAAGCACTTTTAAAATTATGGTTCATATATTAAGGAGAGAAACTTAATGGCGTTAAGTCCTTACAATAAGAAAGATCCTGCGTAAAAATGGCTACAATGGGAGAGTTTCAAAACCACTGCTCATAAAAAAGAACAAAGGAACATCTCACATTTGCCACTAATAATTCGCAACCCACCCCTACAAGTTTTGGGGAATATATTCTATGGGCTGACGAGAAAAAAAGTACAACTTTGTGGAGGGTGTGTGTCCCATCGCAGCTGGAACTAAGACAGCATTTCAGTAACTGTGACAAAAAACAAAACCAGAAGAAATACTTAACTGGCCAATAGTTTTTCATGATACTGTATGCATTTGTAGAGGATAACTCAAACTCTTAGCTTCATTGTCTTTTTAGTCTGCACTTGAGATCCCCATTCCTTACTTCTTTGTCGGTGAGCGCAGCACAGAAATCGAAGAACGAAAAGCGATGCTGCTGGATGTCCTGAAATTAGCGGAATATTCAAAACGCCTTGATGTAGGTTAAAATGACACTATTTGTAAATAGAAATCTTTGTGTCTTAGACTTGAAATAACTCATTTGATTGTAGTACACATGCAAGCATTTAACATTAAAAACAACATTAGCATGAAACATGATTTTATATTAAAAGCAAGACTTAATATTTAGCAGGTCACTTTCATTCACAATCAGAGAATTATTTGTGTTGCTTTGTTTATCATGTTTTTGATTGAATTTTTTTTGTGGTCCCTGCAGACTTTAATGGACAGAGTTATGACTGAAGAGGAGGCCATAAAGATCATTCAAATGGTGGAGAGGGCGTGGCAAGGGAGGGTTAGGGCGAAGTTAAACAAAGAAATCAGATTTAGCAATTTCGACAGACGGCACAGGGCCAAGACCGCTGGATCAGCTTTCAATGAGTTGGCCGCCATCCGCATTCAGAAGGTTGTTTTTCACAAACATTATGTGACATTTTCTCTGTCTGGCATTCATCTGTTGGACCTTATTTATTCTGGTTGAACTTTATTTGCAGGTATGGAAGGGGTATTTACAAAGAAAGAGAACAAAGATTGCTCGAGATGAGGAGATGATTTTTCTTGGAATGGTAAGTCAGATGATCCATTTTGTTGTGTATTCTGAACCTTGAAATTATTTTAAAAAAATTTAAAGCTACTACTTATGTATTGGTAGTCCACCATAAGGTATCACAATTGTATCTCTTTTTGCCCTAATTACCTTTCTAAAATCTTGGAACAAGTACATTTTGTTAACATATCAATTATTTTTGCAAGGTCATGGATCCAAAATACCAGGCCCCTCTTTCAGCAGAGATTGATGCCCAAGCTATTGACGCTTCCATTCGAGTTAAACAAAAGAAACACGAGGAAGTTTACCTAAAAGCAATAGATGAAATTTTGAAGCAAATCCGAGAAATGGAGTGGAATGACATGAGCAAGACGATAAAAAATCAGATTCGACAGTGGTTTTATGAATGTCGGTGAGGTTTGGGCCTATGAATCCTTTTTCTTTTTTGCAGTAGGGTTGTATTTGCTGAAGTATTTTCAAAATTATTGAAGTCAATGAATGACACTGATTTCTTATTCTTCATTATGTTTTAAAGTAATGCTACAGGACTATTTCCAGACTACCCAACTGTTGAAGAGGGAGGTTCAGCCATCATATTTGCTGAAAAAACCCCTCAGCAGGTAAAATGCATCATGAATTAAATGCAAAAATAAATATTTTCTGGATATTTTGTAAAATACTGTTTGTCACTTTCAGTTAGTGGAAGAAATTGCTTTAAAAGAGGAGGAGGCAGCAATGTCCAAATCAAAAGGGAAACCGAAAGGGAAGGATGACAAGAAGGAAAAAGGGAAGAAAGACAAAGGAAAGGGGAAAGGTGCAGAGGAAGTATGTGAAAACATTTGAACTTGTCATTAGAGCGAATCTGACCAATTTATAAGTCTATATGAGTTTGGTTATTTCCCACATCCTTAAAGTCTCACTTAGACTGCATATTGCTTGTTTGTGGTGATCTAATGTAACTTTGTTCGTATTCACAGGATGAGGAAGGGTTGAAGATGCTGCCATCTGCGTTTCTTTCAGAATTGGAAGTGGCAAACAAAAGATATGAAGGTGGTTTCACGCATAAAATGCTAAAGAAATCTGATGTTTGAAGACTGCTTACAGTCCCAAATCTTTATACAATTTCTGAGTTCTGTGTACTTGCACTCACTAGCATGAGTATATTGTGAGTAAAAAAAGACAAAGTGCCATAATGGTTTTCTTCTATGTTGTTCTTTTCTTCCCTCTAAGTAAAAAGTCATGTGAAAAATTGTTGGCATTACCATAAAACTTTACAAAGTCTTTCTACTCACAGAGGTTTGGAAAAACCGTAATGAGTCTGAAAACTTCACTCAGATTCACGAAGTGGAGTTGATTAAGGAAGAAATGAGAAAAATCATAGAAGCGGAAGTTCGAATACAGGTATTACTGTACCCGTGTCACTGTTGATTTTATTTAACCATTTTTATTTTTTATTATTTCCTTTATTTAACCAGGTAAACCCCGTTGAAATCTGGATCTCATTTTCAAGAGGGACCTGGGCAGAAGTCTGCAATACACAGCAACCTGGTTATTGTTTAGTTTTAATGCCATAAAAACTAATGAAGGTTTTATGGCCTTAACCATTAAACCTTCCTTAGTTTTTGTTAGTTCAAATTTTTACTTAAAATTCTTAAACGCTGATAGAAAACGTAATTCGTACACTTACCTAGTTGATCAATCAACTGTGCTATATTTGTACTGGTTTGTGCGGCCAGAATATTTTCTTTTGTGCCGATATAATTTTTAAGAATTGAAAAACAAAGGGATGTAACTTCATACAAGGGTTTCACTAGTGTTGCTTTCTTATTGTTGCCCCTCCTTCCTGAAGACATGGAAGTAAAAAGGGCAAAAAAAACACTAAATGAGAAAAATCCCTAATAACGAGTGTTATCCCCTTTAGTTGAATTAACAGCTGCTAAAGCCATCTACCAGTCGCTGACATAGGACTGAAGAAAGTTTGACCCATTCCTCACATTCAGTTGTAAAACCTTTCAGGGCTTTTTTGTATGTCTAACCTTTTTGAAGTTGTCTTCAAAAAGATCTACCTTGCTACAACACACACCACAGACAAAAAGTCAGACAGACAGATAGATACTCACTCACCATTTTTCCCTCTTTTATCAGATTGATGTGGAGATGCGAGAGGAACTTGCTGAGTTGAAGTTGGTTATAGATAAAGAGAAACCTGGCAAACAAAAAGGACCAAAGGTACGAACATTAAAATCTGATCTAATTTTGCATGCATTGCATTGATGTGATTATTATCTTAATTGACTACACAGAAGAAAAAAGGGTCTAAAGGTGGAAAGAAGAAGAAAAAGGAAAAAGATCTGACACCTGATAGGTGATGTTAAAGGGATCACATACATTTGTAAGTTTCAGGAAACAAAACAAAATAAACACACCACCAAAATAACATAAACATAATTTCTTTACATCTGCTAGAACCCTTGAGTCTCTGTGTGAAGAGCTGGTACAGCTAGGCTTTTTGAAACGGGCAAAAAATTTCCGGATGCAAGATTTCTTGGGTAAGACATTAGTAAATGTATTTTTTCTGTAGTTGTATTTGTGATGTTTACCTCAGATTGCAAGAGATGTGTGGTACCAACCAAACTCTTAAATTCATTTTCATCTGCCATGTAATTAGCTATGATGTGCTGCCCTCTTCTGGCTCCTTTGCCAGCTTATGTGAAAACTGATTAAACTAATAAGTCCTTAGTGAATGTAGCTTCTGTAAAATTTGTTAATAATAACTGTTTATTGAGGTTTATTTATAGATTTTGGCAGGAGATGCTGCCTATTTAAGCTAAATTTTTATATAAGGACAGTGATATGTTCTGTAATGATAAAACTACCTTCTATATATTAAAGAGACTTCTTTTAACTCTTAATCAAAAATAACAGGCAAATAACAAAATTACTGTTTTCTATTTCCTTTTTAGGTGACTATAATTATCTTGGTACTACATTGAGACAAAGTGACATCGAGCCCATGCCATCATTGCTAGATGTCCGTCAAATCTTAACTTTATATGGAATTTTACCATTAGGTATAAAACTTATTTGAAATATTTTGTATTGAAAACAGTAATATTAATTTATGTAAACATGAATTTATGATACATGTATGGTTTGAAATGTGTGTGGTTTGCAGGCGCTCCAGAGGTTCATGAGAAGGCTCCTTTAATAAAGTCCATGCTGCTGGTGGGGCCGACAGGTGTGGGCAAGAGCATGTTGGTCCATGCAATTTGCCAGGAGACAGGGGCCAGTCTGTTTGATTTGTCCCCCTATACCACAGCGGGAAAGTACCCAGGCAAGCCTGGACTGACCATGATGCTTCATATGGTGTTTAAGGTAGGACTCTGAATGCCAAAACATTGTTTCAATTTTCTAATATTATTTGGATGTTAAGATTGAGGACATCCTTCAAAGTTGCTATATTTCTACATTTCCATGTAACTCTATTGGAGAATGTCAGCAGAAAACACATAATTTTTAAGCATTTTCCACAGAGATTATTTGAAAAGATTTTCTCCTAATCTGAGAAGCAGAGGTTTTCTAGACCGTTGTCACATCAATCTAAACATTTGGGTAATAAGACCAACATAAGAATCAGAGAAGGTGTTGCCTAAGAGTTAATGCTGACAAAATTTCTTTCTTTGTGGTTTATTTGTTTTGCCTTTAATAAGTCTAATCCAAAAATGTCCAGATCAAAATACCCATTTAGTCTCCAGAACACGTCAGATTTTTGGGAACGATAATTCATTTTAATGACTTACAAACACTATGATTTCCAGAGATGGCGAGTGTTTGTTTCTTTTGTATTGTTAGAAGTTTATGGCCATACCTACCTATAACAATGTGCAGAGTTGCAAATCATCACTGAAAATATTTTATGTAGTGAATGTTCTTTTAGCAGTCGGTTAGCCAAATAGTACAAAAGCAGTTTTTCATAGTCGATTTATATTCAGGTTGCAAGACTTTTGCAACCTTCTGTGATTTGGATTGAAGATGCGGAGAAAATGTTCTACAGAAAAGTTCCCAAAGATGAAGAACAGGTACTTTAAATAAAAAAAAAAAGAAACGTTATAGAACTGTCATATTGTAAAATAAAATATGTTGATTGATTTAATTTCACTGCAGTTTAACTCTTTTGTGTTTGTCAACAGCTGGAACCTAGGCGACTGAAAAAAGATTTGCCCAAGTATCTCAAACTGATCAAACCAGAAGATCGTGTCCTGATAATCGGAACAACAAAAGGTCCACAAAATTCAGAAGTTAAAGGGATGTGTAGAATGTATGGCAAAATCATCCTCATCCCAAGACCTGACTACGGCTCAAGATTCAGTAAAGACACAACACACAATAATTCATAAAATGATGAAAATTAAATTTGTAGTAATGTGGAATACAGTAACTATTAATTCTGTGTAATTTTAGTTTTGTGGGAGAAACTTATTAAAAAGCAAGGAGGAAAAATAACAAACGCTTTGGACCTCACCTCTCTGACGAAGGTAACTGATGGCTACACTCCAGGCCACATGGTGCAGGTCATCAGCAGTGTTGTCACCAAGGATCGCATCAATGACTTGACAAAGCAACCCCTCACTGCTGATGATTTTATTGTGCCACTTGCCAAGTTTGAGCCCGTTCTCCAGAAGGAGGAAGAAGCGATAAAAGTATGTTGAAGCAGCAATATTTAAAACCAATTTAAAGCAGGTTTAGAAGAAGAATTCTGATTCTTTCTGTGTTATGGTTAAAGTTGTAGTTAGAAAAAGTGGAAGAGTCTTTTATATCTTTTTCAGAATATGATGTTTTTTATTTTGAAAGGTATGTATTTAATACATTTTCTTTGTTTTTCTTCAGAACTGGTATGCAAAAACACCTCTAGGAAAAAGAAGGATTAAAGCTGCTGCTGAAAAAGAAGAAGCATTACTTAAAGCGAACGATGCAAAGAACAAAAAGAAAAAATAAAACTGCACAAAAAGTAAGGACATTTTGTTTGGTCAGTATTTGTTGCTATAACACCACTTGGCAGTAAGGCTATATATTTGGAAAACCTCCTTATTTTTTATTTAAATTGTGCCACATTTTAAAGGAAAATGCGTTTGTTGGCTTAGCAAAGTGGAGTGTTTTCATTGTATGAATGTAAAACTTTTTAAAGCGCCATTGTAATCTGAGAGATATCGACATGAGATTTTGCAGTCATTGGCAATTCAGTATTTTCGAACACTTCAATGTGCACCCCACCATAGAGGGGCTTATCTTATGCTACGAAGAGGAATCGCCTCTGAGACAATTTTGGCCATTCATACTTCTCTAAAGGAAGTACAGAAAATATAGTCAACAGTGCTAAACGACTGGAGGTGTCAAGCAGCATTACGTTTAAAACCAAACCATACGTTATCACTTCATCAGTTCCTCAACCCCCAAAGACAACTTATACACGTCAGCTGATGCAAGTCTGAAACCACATCGCTTGATAAGTTATGGGCAAAACAGAGTTAACTGATTCAACTTCCATTTCAGTTCTTTAAAAACAACACAGACACCTCTATTCCCCCTTGAAGGTTTTTTGAGTTAGTGCTAGAATAAGTAACACAACCATATTGGCTGTTTTGCACCAAGTGGTGGGAAGTGATCCCAAACTGGTGTGTGATCCAGTTAGTGACCAGTCTGAGCTGGAAGTACTAGGTTGTGGTGGTTGTATGGTGGGACCACCATACACTATTTGTTAAATTAAATCATTAAATCAGTAATATGTCTTGTTTCTTCAGACTTCCATTATCTGATCGAATAAGGGATGTCAAACAAGAGCCAGTTGCAGAAAAAGATGTTGGCATTTGGCAGAGAGGATCTGGCAAGTTTTTCCAAGGGCACAACCAACACACTCAACTCTGCTGCCCAAAAATAAATGCTTTTTCCTTACAAATGCAACACCATTTAGAGGAACTGAACAAGCTTTCTAATGGAGTAAGATGCATTGCCAAGAAAACAGAGGCAATTTATCAAACACAAATGCCCTTATTTTTTTGTTGAATACATGTTGTAAGAAGAAAATCTCACTTTATTGTTTCCTATTAAATATTCCAGTGAGGTTCTAATTAATGTCTTTATAATAAAGATTTCTCATATTTATTTCTGTGGTTTGTTTTGCATCTTCACACTCTCACATTTAACGATGCAGATAAAGTTTGATTTCACTGCTATGCTTAAGAGGTCAATGTTGTGAAAAGGTATAAGGCTTCCCCTTCATATATTTCTCTGTTTGTCCTGTTTTTTGGTAAAACTGAAATATTTTATATCAAAGAAATTTTAAGATGAGACAAAGAAAGACAAAATCCAAACAAAAAGCAGTTTTTATAGGGATTATGTGCAGCAGCATCATTTAGTTTTGTTTTTTTTTTGTTAGTTATTTTTTATGAATGGGAGTCATAAGTCAACAGGTACACTTTGAATTCTTCATAACCCAAATGCGCTAGAGCTTAAGCTCAAATGAATGGCAGACATTATCTTTTGAGACTTTCTGGCCGAGAGCAGAATTCATGGTTCTGTCTAACAGTAAGTTATCCAGGTCTCAAAAAAACTGAGCAGGCTCACACCATGTAGTGGAAAAACCCAACTCACGTTAAACAGATTGTGTTCAAGGGAATTCTTGATTTTACAGATCTGTTAGTTATCAGACATAAAGATGTGGTTAATAACATTTACATCATTATTCCTTTAGGAGCATGTACTTTTCACCTAGTGCTAATTGATGGAAAACTTTTTTTCCATCAAACTTCATTTGAAGCTTCTTCAAATTTTAAGAAGATTTTTGTCTTTACTCATGTTATATTTGTCTTATATTTAAATTTGTTTCAGGATGACTGAAAACCCCCCGAAATATATCTGGAAGGAGGCAAACACTTTTTCATGGCACTGAAGGTTATTATAAAATATGATTACAACATCTAATCACAACAGAATTTGTGTCTTAAGACATGATTACTGTTTTACATGTTGATTACTTGGATACACTATTTGAAGGTCAAGTAAGTGCACTATAATTTCATAACTGTATGCAATGTGACAGGATTTTTTACAGACTTTCTTTTTGATCACCACTGTGATCTGTAGAAATTCAGGTTTAAAGGAAGAGAGATAAAAAATGGATGTGTTAGTTGATCCAAAGAGGCTTAGGCGGTCAGCTGTTTCATCAGGTTCTAAGTTCACTCAACACTTACTCACATTGGCTTTATTAGGCTAAAATTGACCCATTTTTGTGTACACCTTAAATAGGCTACAGTTTACTAAGTTACTTTTGCAAGCTTTATGCCTTTTCAGATATCTTTTTGGATGTGATGTAAGGAAAATAAGTCCAAAAATCAAAGCCTTCTTCTGTTAAAACTCATTTTGTTTTTATTTTTAAATGTCAAAGACAATTTGAGTTAAAACGAAATAAAAAAATATGCTGATAAAGGCTTGTGAACAGATAGCAATTTAATTCTTTATACAACTATTCTTGTCTGTGTGACGACAAGTTGTTTTCATGTGTCCCGGTAGGACTCAACAGAGATTATTATGTCGCTAGAGTTTCACTGGTCTTAACAAAGCTCCACAGCACATGGACCTGTCCATCACAAGGGTTTAGACACAGCAGTGGTTGCTGCTGGCTGTGTCTCATGCAGATGAGGGTGACCCATTAACTTAAACTATGGTTAAAAATAAAGGAAATATAATGAAGATAGCAAAGAAAGAGAGTGAGAGTGTTGCCAATTTAAGATAATGTATGAATTACTTCAACTTATTACTTTTCAACTTGTCCAAATTGAAATAAATGTAATGTAATCCGTGTTGTGTGGAAATATTTTTTGGTACTTCCTTTAGTCTTTATTCAGTGAAATAAGATACTTCATGTTGTTTAATCTTTGATGTCCTTTCCACTGCAGCAGCAGATGGAAACCCCCCTTGGAGATCCATGGAAATGATTTCATCTGACCTGAAGTTTAAACTATTGCCAAACATCAGTGAGCACTTAAAGAGATGGTTATCAAGCTACAACACAATACAAGAAGGTCTCTTTATTGTTTTGAGGATAATTGTGAGCCACTCATTCATGCCCAGAGAAAGCCGTCAAACACACTAATCCTGTACTTTGGATTTAGATTGTTGATGGTTTCATTGATGCTGAAAACGAGTTGCCTCCCAGCACAATTAAAGTCAAAGCTATCTTTGCCTTCACACTGCCAGAATGCTATTTTGGAGGTTAGTATGTGGGGACAGATATGTCAGCTGTTCGGCACCCAGCTCCATCACAGCACAAAAACACCAAGCGTATTATAGGCTGTCAACTTTAGAGACCTGGATGTAGCAAACAAACTTGGACTTACTTTTTACTGGTTAAGCTTTTTCCGTTCAACTTGAAGGCTTTGTATAAGGTGGGATTGACAGATCTGATGTCATAATGGATCATTTATCTTTTTCCTGAGGCAAGTTTAGGTAAGTTAATCACTGCATTTGACATCTTACCATTTCCAAAAGTCTAAAGCCTTGACTAATCTTTTCCACAATGCATCTGAGTCCTTTAAAGACGAAACATTTGGCAGTAGTATTTTAACATCATCTGATTTTTATTTTTATGTTTTGTCAGATGTATTTGTTTATTAGATTTACACCATTGCTGACATATTGTTGTCAGTCTGTCAACTCTGCATGATATCTTTTGATACACTATAATGCCAAAAGTACTGGGTTAACACCTCGTCACTACGTTCATGTGTTCCAGTTACTTTCATGGCTGCGTGTGTTTTAATTAATTGTGCAGAATACTTCTACAAAGATCTGTAAAAGAAAGAGTTGCTCAGTGAATTCAAGTGTGTTTCTATGATAGGATGCCACCTGTGCATTAAGTCCAGTCATAAGATTTCCTCAAACTATTCCACAGTCAATTATTAGGGATATTATGATAAAGTGGAAGCAACTAGGAATAACAGCAACTTAGCCAAAACAGAAGTAGCTCCAGAAAAATTTCATAGTGGATTCTGTGGATGTTGGCTTGTATATAGTGTATAGAGGTCTCCAACTCTTTGCAGAGTATAGTTACAGACCTCAGAGCTTCATGAGGCCTTAATCAGAACGGCTAGCTACCTGTGAGACTTACATCACCAAGTGAAACACAAAGCATCAACTACAGTGATTTCAAGCACACATAAACCAGATTCTAGAACAGTGGAGAAATGTTCTGTGGAGAGACAGATCATGCCATTCTTTCTGGCAATCCAATAGACAAGTCTGGGTTTGGCATTTGCCAGGAAAGCAGCAATTGTCTGACCCTTTATGCAAGGACCCTTGCATAAAGTGTAAAGTTTTGTGCAGGAATTATGGTGTGGAGCTATCAGAGGTTGGGGTCCAGAAGTCTTTATGCTTCAACTTACCAAAACAGTTTGACAAGCTGTATGTGTCTGACTATAGAGTCAGGCCTTCTCCTGACTATAGGAACAGTCAGGAGGCGGCCCCTTCAGTTCAAGCGTTACTGGACAACAGCGAGCAAATCAAAGTATATGAGGACATGACCTGTTGAGACTGGTGAAAAGGAACTGGACTTGCTGTACAGTCTTGACCTCCAACCATAAGAAAACTATTGGGATGAAACAGTGGGGAGGCTGTGAGCCAAGCCTCGTACAACATCGGTGTCTGACCTAAATATACTTTCCTGAAAGAAATGAGCAAATATTCCCAAAAACATACGTCTAAACCAAGAGTCTAATCCTTTGTTGTGGCAAGGCCTGAGAAAACGTAGTAAAATGAGATGTTGTTTTAAGACTCAATAGTATAATGTTCTCCTTATAAGATTGATTGTTGGCAACCAGTGTTTGTCACTGTCTCATCTTGTGCTACAATGTCTTGCAAAAGTATTCAGAACCCTTGAACTTTTTCTTTTACATTTTGACATTAAACCACAAAATTCAAATAATGTCCAAAATGGGTTCTTATGAGAGCTTGTCATGCATTTGTATTCAGCCCCTCAACCCCAAGTGAACAATGTGTTCTAATTAAGCCAATCTTGCATATTCTTGCTAATGTATGTTTAGTGTTTTCCTGTTAGGAAAACCTCTGCCTCAGTCTCAGGTCTAAGGTCTCAGGCATCACTGCTGAGTCTAGGTGGTGCTGAATACAGCAGAGTGAAGTGACAGAGATTACTCCATTCTTCACTGTAGAGAATGACTGGCATGCTATCACAAGGATCGTACATATGAAAGAATAAGTATTTGGGTTTTTATCTTCGATTGGTCAGGAGAAGCCACGAAAGACGCGGATCTTCTGCCCACGTAGGCGAGGTCCCTCTGATTCATGGCATTCCGGAGGATCACTGTAACGTCGCGGTAATAATGGAGTCTCACCCCCAACGCCCGAGGAGGTCCTGGGCGCCTTCGTAGAGCTCTATGGGTGCGGTCCACCAGCGGTATATCATCCAGAGTTAGCACGTTCTTCAGGAGCTGCGAGATGAATCCGTTCAATTCTGCGCCTGTCTCTGCCCCTTCTCTTAACATTGTAATCCGTATATTTTGTCGTCTGGACCTTCCTTCTAGATCCATGCATTTTTCTGTTAGCTGATTCGTTTCTGTGCGTAGACGTTTTATCTCCGACTGTAGCGCGGTTATGTCATCTGCTGACTGTGTGGCTGCTTGTTCTAGTTCAGCAATGGATGCGCCATTGCAGAAAAGCCCTGCAACACATTGTGAAAACAGCCTCCAAGATTATTGGTGCCCCACTCCCCGCCCTGCAAGACCTGTACACCACCCGCCTCACCCAGAAAGCAGTCACGATTGTGGGAGATGCAAACCATCCTGCCCACAAACTGGTCAGTGTCCTGCCCTCCGGAAAAAGATACAGAAGCCTCTGCTCCCGCACCACCAGACTCTCCAACAGTTTCATCCATCAGGCTGTGAGGATGCTGAACTCCCTCCCCTCAGCATCAAAGCGGCCAAGAAGATGAAGAA